>SKCR01021371.1:0-74126 GCA_019454045.1 Zanthoxylum bungeanum
AATTATTGATAGATTAGCCTAAATTAGAGAAGTGTTTAGAGAAGCTTGTGAGGTCTCTAAAACATTTCATCTAGGAGAAATCAAGATTGGATCTTGAAGTGAAGCTTGGAAGCATTGGAAACAATATTGGATCTTGAAGTCAAGCTTGCACACCTTGGAGGTTCTCCAACAATTTCAACAAGGAGAAGTAGATTGGATCTTGCATCTAGCTTACAAGGTAATGTTTGATCTTCTCCAAAGCTATGTTTATTTGTGTATTAGATGCATGATCACATAGCTTAATATTGAATAAGGCTAATTAATTATGTTAGGATACTTTAGAAGTATAAACACAACATGCTTGTAATTAGGTCAAAAATATTCATGTTGGACATGGAACAATTAATTAGAGTTTGGAACTCTAGATTAATGCTTAGAGCTATGGCTACCATTCTAGATTCACTTGACCACCTTTAGGTGGACTAGAATTGTTCACGAGACATTTCGTATTCGGATTCTAAAATGGTTTGTGTATTGGATTCAAAATTTACGCAAATGCGTATTTAGAATAAATTTATGTTTTTGGAAAAATATTTAATATTTTGAAAAACTAGATTTTTATTCTATAACATGTGTTTATGTTGGTTTTGAAATTAAAAATTAATTTTGAGTGTTTTGAAGTGTTTAGGAAAGACCGGATATTATTAGGGTAATAGACCCTAATGTTGCAGCTCTCTGGAATGAGAGCTGCAACTTATAACATTCAAATAAAATTAAAAAAAAAAAAAAAAAGGTATATAGAGAGCTGCGCGCTACAGTGCCGCGCGCACTGTAGCGCGCACTGTAAACGCGCGCAGTGCGCGCTCACTGTAGCACGCACTGTAGCGTTGTACCTCTTGCACACTGATTTTGTTTTGCTTCGTTTGGGAGCTTCCGGACTCCGTTTCAGTCCCGGTTTTTACCTATACACTCATAATGGAATGTAGTTTTTCATTAAATAATTTTAAAATTACATCCATACTTGATATCCATGGGTTAGACCCATTTCCGCTGCTCGGGGCACCGATCCGACCCTAAGGTTCCAAACTGCCCTAACAGCTTCACCATGTACACCCATTTGTTCTTCAAAGCCCTTTTACCTCTTGGCATTTTCACCAACTCGAAAGTGTGATTTTCATGCCAACGATTTCATCTCATATTGCATGGCTTCCTCCCACTTTTCTCTGTCTTCTGTTTCCACAGCCTCCTGGTAGATCTCGGGTTCTCCCCCGTCAGTAAGCAGCACATACTCATAAGCAGAGTATCTGGTTGAAGGTCGTCTTTCTCTGTCAGACCTTCTCTGTGGAACTGTTGGTGTGTAGCTTCTGGTACTGGTGGTTGATCATGATCATCATCTCTGGGAGCTTCATCACCTGTACCCTCATGTCTGGGAATCTCATCTTCAACTCGTACTGGCACCGGTGTATGAGGTTCTGGATTCACATATCTGTATTGCTGGGGCATTGTCTTCATTTCATTTCGGATATCTTCTATGGTCTGGTCATCAACAAAGACAACATCTCGGCTTCTAACAATCTTCTTTTCAACTGGATCATACAGTTTGTAGCCGAAATCATCCTGACCATAGCCAGTAAAGACATATTGTCGCGTCTTTGCATCAAGCTTGGATCTCTCGTCCTTTGGGATGTGTACAAATTTTTTGCACCCAAAGACATGTAAGTGCTCGTACGACACTTCTTTACATGTCCAAGCTTGGTTAGGAACATTACCTTTCAGTGCGACCGCTGGGGACATGTTCAAAACATGTACTGCTGTGTTGAGTGCCTCCCCCCAAAATGTCTTCGGCAGCTTGGCTTGTGACAACAAGCTTCTGATCCTTTCGCACAAGGTTCTGTTCATCCTCTCAGCTAGGCCATTCAGCTGAGGTGTCTTCGGAGGTGTCGTTTGATATCTGATTCCTTGCATCTTGCAGTACTGATCAAACGAACCTCTGTATTCTCCACCATTGTCTATTCTGATGCACTTCAGTTTCTTGCTGATTTCTCTCTCCACCAAAGCATGAAACTCCTTGAACACTCCCGCACTTGATCTTTTCTCTTCAAGGTGTATGCCCATGTCTTCCTTGAATGATCATCAATGAATGTCACAAAATATAGTGACCTTCCAATGTGTTCGTGTCTGCATCAGACCGCATACATCTGAATGTATGAGATCTAGTACCTCTGATTTCAGTTGAGGCGGGGAGCTCTGGAAGGATACTCTGCTCTGCTTTCCAGTCATGCAGTGTTCACACTTCCGTAAGTGTGAGTTCTTCAGTTCCGGAAGAACATTCTGCCTGCGTAGTATCTACATCCCTGTTTCGCTCATGTGACCGAGCTTTTTGTGCCATAACTCGACTGCCTCATTACTGTTGACTGTATTATGCTACTATTTGAAAGCTTAGCATGCATCAAATACATGGTTGAGTCTTTCTTACCTCGTGCCACCACCATTGATCCTTTAGTGAGCTTCCAGTATCCGTCACTAATGGTGTTGCAGAAACCTTCATCATCCAGCTTGCCTGTTGAGATCAGGTTTAACCGGATATCTGGGATGTGCTTGACTCCCTTCAACACTAGCCTTGTCATGTTCTTTGTTTCAAGGTAGATGTCTCCAATACCGACGGCTTTGGATTGTCTGTCATTCCCCATCCTTACAGCACCGTAGTCCCCTGATGTGTAAGATGAAAAGAAGTCTCTGCGAGATGTGGCGTGTATGGATGCGCCACTATCTATCACCCAACTGGTCTCGTGGCTGGCAAGATTCACAACATCTTCTTCATATATTATGCAGAAGTCTTTGGAGGTTTTCTCGGTGGTAGTAGCAACTCTTTCTTGGTTAGAGTCACCATCTCTCCTGGACTGCTCGTTCTTCAGTTTGTAGCAATCCCGCTTCATATGGCCTTTCTTTTTGCAGTGATAGCACTCAATATCTCTAGTTCTTGATTTACCTCGGTTCTTGTCTGATCTCCCTAGGCTCGGCTTTTACTCCTCCCCCTTCTGGTGTTCTTCTTCGTCACTAGAGCTTCTGAGGTTGAGGTTGATGCTGACTCATGCATTCTCGTCATCTTTTCTTCCTCGAAGATCCTGGTCTTTGCCATCTCCATAGTGACTTTCCCATCTGCGGCTGAATTGATCACCGTAAATCTGAACGTTTCCCAAGATTCTGGTAACGTATTAAGGAGTATTAAGCCATTTACCTCATCACCGAAGTCTATGCCCAATCCAGACAGTTCTTTCATAGTGCCGAGGAAATCGTTGATATGGTCCGCCACAGCTGTACCTTCTTGGTATTTCAAACCCATCATCTTCTTGATGTAGTACAGCTTGTTGTTGCCATTCTTTGCTCGAAAAAGCTCCTCCAATTTTTTCCATAAAACACGTGCATTTGTTTCTTCACTAACATGGTTGACGATACTATCGTCGATTCACTGACGAATAGTACTGCATGTTTTCAGGTGATAGTGCCGAGGAAATCGTTGATATGGTCCGCCACAGCTGTACCTTCTTGGTATTTCAAACCCATCATCTTCTTGATGTAGTACAGCTTGTTGTTGCCATTCTTTGCTCGAAAAAGCTCCTCCAATTTTTTCCATAAAACACGTGCATTTGTTTCTTCACTAACATGGTTGACGATACTATCGTCGATTCACTGACGAATAGTACTGCATGTTTTCAGGTGAAGATTAGCCCACTTCTCATCGGACATTCCTTCTAGTTTCTGCTCCAGAAATACCGATCCATCATAGTCCTTCACATACAGAAGGTCTTTCATCATTCCTCTCCATGTGAAATAGTTTGTACTGGTTAACAAAACCATTTTTCCGTTGCACCCTTCCATCACAAAAATTCTAAGCAGAATTTCAAAAAACGGACCTCACCGTTGCGTTCGAAATGGTCGAAAATGGTGGAAATGACACTACGTTTGTCAAAATCCGACACAGTGACCAAATTACAAATTTCATAAATTACAGGGGTCAAATTACAATTTCCGAAAGTTCAGGGGCCAAAGTGAAATTACGGAAAAGTTCAGGGACTCAATTATAAATTTTTGAAAGTTTAGGGGTTAAATTATAATTTCCAGAAAGTACAAGGATCTATCTGAAATTTACCAGACACCGCTGACGTGGCTGACACGTGGCGCTGACAGGGCGCTGACTATTCGCTGATGTGGCGATGACTGGGCTGCTGACTGTGCTCTGACGTGGCGCTGACTGGGCGCTGACGTGTCGCCACATGTATCGTCTTCTTCCTTGGAACGCGCGTGCTGCGAGCCTGCGACTGGCGGCGCGTAGAGCAGAGACTGTGAGGCGCGTTCCAGCTGCTGGGACCTCCGTTTGATCGCCGGAAAATACTGTCGTGTTTGTCTCGCCATGAAAAGTCCGATGGTATGCTCAAAATCGATTTTTGACAACTTTTGTTGGAACCGACTTTCCGAACCGAATCTCCGCTACCGAGTTTCGGGATCCCTCCGTGGAACCGTAGCTCCTGATACCACTTGTTGTGATTAAACACACACAATAGAGGAGATGTGAGAGAAAATTCTTCTTTATATTACACAAAACAAAGAATTACAAAGCTTTATACCTCAAGCTTTACAAAAAACTCTCAACCCTCTTTACTCTCTATTCTTACAAATTCTGGGATTTATGGGATACTATAACAATGATCCTAAAGCTCAGATTTATAGTGAAGCAAAACGTGTGCACTGTTGCAACACGTTTTGCTTCACGCGTTGCATGAGTTGGCTGCCAAAGCCTTCACACGTCTGCCTTGCTTTCGGCGCACACGTTTTCTGCATGTTGCATGATGTGCTGGTTTCAACAATTGTATGGATACCCACTTCAAAAATCGTTTCTCTAAGTGTTCTTCTATCATATATTGATTCATATCTAGTTATTGATCTGGCAATCAACGGTGCTAATGAAATTTATCCGTGTATAAATTTGGTGGAAGGCCGAGGTAGGTTTCTATTCAGAAGAAAATGGTGGAGAGTGTTCGTAAAATGTTCATGGTTATTGTTGATGAGTCTAAATTGGTGAGTCATTTGAGGCAGTGCGTTGGTTATGCCTGTTGAATTTGTGTCTTCTAAATGGAACTGTAAGATTACGGTTCCATCCGGTTCCGGTTCCAAAACTGGAACCGAACCAAACCCCCAAATGGTTCGATTACATTTCCTCCCTTAAAAAATAGAGAATCAAACCGGAACCGAACTGAATTTTTCGGTTCAGTTCCGGTTCTAAAAAGCTGGAATCAGTAGCCACTCTAGTTGTGTCATTTTGTTAGAAATTTAATGCGAAGGTTTCGGTTCTTCCCTTAAAAAAATAAAGAATTGAAGCGGAACCGAACCGAATTTTTCAGTTCGGTTTCGATTCTAAAAAGTTGAAACCGTAACCGAATTACGGTTCCAACAACCTGGAACCGTAAAATCGAACGGTTCAGTTCGGTTCTGGAACCGAACCGAACCGTGGCCACTAGTTGTGTCCTTTTGTTAGAAATTTAATGCGAAGAGATTGCTGGATTTGTTTGAAGATAGTGGGTGTGTGTTGCTAGTGAAGCAATATTAAGGATTGCTGGCCTGGTTAAGCATGGAATGTTCTTTGATAAGACTACAATTGTGATTGTCGCAGGCGAGCTCGGTGTGATCACCATCAAGAACAAGTAGTTTTTGAAATTGGCATCAAGAACAAATTAAGGATTCTTAATGTTTAATCTTTTCTTTTCTTTTGTAATTTATGAAAATGTGAAAGGATAAAAATGTCATGTCATGTCATATCAAGTAATAATTAACGGGGGTTTTTGTTTTGCTGTCATTTGATAAATGACAAAATCACATGATAGTCTTTTGGCATAAAAAAAATAACAATCCTGATTTCGTAAATGAGCGAAATCATAAAATTTTTTCTCCTTAAAATTATTATTTGGATAAAGTTTAGCAAAAAATAAATTGAGGACATATCTTCTGTACGATAGACTTTATATCTTAATTGGTACTTACCCTCTTGTCATTTGTAGTTTATTTATATTCAGTTATCTAATAAAATAAAGGATAAGAGAGAATTAAGATTACTACTTAACGTTGTTTCAGGGAAACACAAAATACCTCGAATCATTAAAAAAAAAAAAAATAGAATCCCTCAAAATACCTATACAAAAAATGCATTACGTGCTCTCAAATGGGGCACGTAACATTTTATTTTGGATTTGAAAAATATTCGGATCACTTCATTAAAATTCAGTTCACAAGTGCTTTTTGAATTTTAATTTATGCTCCATGAAAGTCATTTGGTCATATGGATCGATAGTTAGCTTGAATCTTGGGCAATTTAAGTGTCTGTTTATCCCAAATTTAAGGTCCATAAAAAATTGTGTTTTTACATTTAAGTTTATTTTAAAATTAAAATTATTTAGTTATTATATTTTAGTAAATATTTATCTTCATTTTTGTTATTTTCAAAACAAATAATTTAATTACTTTTTTCCAGAAATATCTTTAATGGAACTTGTATATTTCACGCACTCATTATTTTTTATATTGATTCTATCTCTCTTCCTTTTTTGCTAAAAAAATACATAAATAATAATATGATAATGTCAAAATAACATTATTTTTTTCAAATCTTATCATTATATTATTTTTTTTAAAAAGAGTGGAAAGCAATAGCATCGGCTTCTTTATTTTTTATTCTAAAATTTAGATTAATAGTTTATTTTAGCCATTGGCTTTAGCTATTCACAATATCTCAGTTTCCTATTATTAACTTATCTTAATTCTTTTAAAAAAAAACTTATCTTAATCAAGAATTTTTTTATAAAAAGAAAAGAGAGAGAAATTAATTTTTAATAGGTTGAGAGGAGAGAAAGAAAATAACATTTAATTTTTTGGGGTAAGAGAAGAGAGATAAATTAAAATAATATTTAATTTTGGAGAACTTTTTTTTTTGCTCTCTAAATTAGAAAATTCTATTATATTATGTCACTTATCGAATATACGTGTTAAATAATAAAAAATAACTAAATAAATAGTACTTTTATTTAACCAAATTCTATTATATTATATAATTATTATTTGATAATATCACTTCACTCATATAACGGTGATACTAAAAAATTATCTTCAAAATTTAAAGAGTAACTTTTAACTAATCTAAAATTTATATTAGGTTTAAAGAATCTGTATTAATATTTTAGTGTGTACTCTCCAAATTTTGGAGAGATTAGTAGTTTTAACTAAGCTGATGTGAATGAATCCTTTAAGAACTCGCATGAAATAGCATTTGATAAAAATTATAGAAAATGACAAAAATGATTCTAACTAAAATTAGTCATAATTTCTTTCAATTATGATTTATTTACACCCAATATCATAAAATCTGCAGCTATTATTATTTTGACGGCTTCATATATGCATTTCTATTGAAAAAACAAAACAAAGAACAAAAAACAAAAAGATACAAAATGAAAATTGATATATTAAGATTTAAAGATAATATGGTTACTGTAATTTGTGGGGGTAAAGACTTCATAGTAAGGAAAATCTGCAGGTTTAATTAGATTTAGATAAGTCTTTTTTATGTAATTTCCTTTAATAATAAAACTATTATTACAAAAATATGTTTTGAAATGACTATATTATTTAATGGGTGCACATGACATGAGAATTTTTAATAATTTTGGGCATCATAGTTTATACAGGTCGTTGATCGAAATGTTTATGTAGAAGCATAAAAGCCTCTGAATCACAGAGCTTTTTGTCCATGACTTTATAGCTCTCAGCTGCTTATATTATAATTAATACAAAGATATTCGACATTATTCTTTTTTATTGTCTCAATATGAAATCTAATAACTTTGGAGAGTACATACCATCATGGATAATTAATCAGTTCTTGTTGTGTAGATTCTGATTTTCGCTCGAGGTCTACAATCGAGAATTTGTAAAGGAGGCAATGGTGATCCTGCAAAACGAAAGATGTAGGGTGAACGGAGGAGGTCTACCCACCGGTGTGGTGGATGCCGTAGGCACTCCGACGCCCAAGTCAGCGTTGAAACTAAGGAAATGGTAGGTGGGAAGTCAAAGGTTGGGTGCTACCTTGAACTTCGTAGGGTGCCGTGAGGGCGGTAGTTGGGAGGTGATGAGAGCAGCGGAGAAAATACCGTTCACTCGTGGGTCCCCCTGCTTGAAGTTGAATGTCCCACATATATACATGCCCCTGTAACGTGTGTCTTTATTGCTCTTTGATTGCTCGTCCGTTGGGTCATGGTAACAGTCGTCTTCATGAGGAGCTAATAATGTGTTTTTGCCCGTTGTAGGCTGGAACTGATAGGTTATGAATGGTGTTTATGAACTTGGGTGTTACGTGAGCTGGCCTTTATATGGCCCTTCGGTTACGAGTGTTGGTACTCATTGGGCCTGGGCCTGCATTATGTCTTTGGGGTTTGGTTAGGGGATTTCGGGGGTGCATCCAGTAGTGGTCCTGGAGCCAGAGGTCAAAATTGCCCTTGGACCAAATTTGGCCCGTACATGTTCCATTAATTCGTAAGTGTAATCATACCAAAATTTATGTGAAAACGATCAAAATGTTCAGACAGTTTCGTAAAATGGATAAACACATCATTTTATTTTAAAAAATGAACATATGCATTCTTAAAATTTGATAAAGTGACATATACACTCCAGAATTTCATAAAATTGATAGCTATACCCCAAAATTTCCTTGAGCGATTAAAAAAACTAGTAGCATAAACTATGTTATCTAATTAAAATGTTTACCATTCTCGTCCCCTACTCTCAATTCTAAAAATACATCATGTTTATGAAATTTTGGGAGTGTTTTGTACTTTATGAAATTTTAAGGGTGTATATATCATTTTATTAGCATATGTCCATTTTTAAAAATAAAAAAGTTGTGATTTTCCATTATACGGAATTTTGATGGTGTATATATACTTTGTAATGTCTAGTTCCATGAGGCAAGTATGATCCATGTATGGTGTCATCATCAATCACCTCTGAAGTTATTTTCTACTTTCGATGGTGATTTTCACTTTTGAGATATAAGTCAGAGAAACTTTCGGTGGATTATTATTCACTTATTGAAATTATGAGTCTAAGTTTTGCTATAAATACATAGCTCATTTGTGAGCTTTAGGCATCCCAATAATTAAGCTTCATGTAAAGAAAGTTTAGAAAGTGTATAGAAAGTGAGGTTTTTTGTAAAGTTTCAACACTTGTAAATTATGTTCTTGTAGTAATAGAATTCAGTTTTTTTCCCTCTAAACACTATTTAGTGATCAGAGAATCACAACAAGTGGTATCATGAGCTTTGATTATGCATTGAGGTATTAAAATCGAAGAACAAAACTCAGTTCGGAAAATTCAGGTTTCAGGAATGTTGTCAAAAATCATTTTTGAGCATATCATCAGTTTGTTCACCTGAAGACAAGTACAATGGTATTTTCCACCGATCAAACGAAGGCCGGACTAGCACGTATGCGCCGCACGCACCTGACAGAACACAGCTCACGCACTGCCACTCGTACTACGTACCGCACGCGCTCTATAGGTTGAAGACGACACACATGTCATCCACGTCAGCACCACATCAGAAGTTCCTATACAGTCATCTACCACGTCATAAGTTATGGTACAGTCATCAAACACGTCATCGAAATGTCAGCAGTTTTGGTACAGTCAGCTCCCAAGTCAACAGTTCTGGTACAGTCACCCTACATGTAAACGCCACATCAGTGATTTCGGTACAGTGAATCTACACATAAACGCCATGTCAGCAGCTTTGGTGCAGTCAGCAACCTCGTCATCGCCAAGTCAGCATTTCTAGTACAGTTAGCTGTAACATTAGTATTTTCGGTACAATCAGCTGCCACATCATCTGCCATGCCTTTGACACGCCAACATACTTGCTAAATTTCATTGAACCCCTTAAAGTCTCTAAAATTTATATTTTAGCGCCATAAATTTTTAAAATTTACAAATCAGCCCCTGAGATGGATTTGAACCAACGAAGAGACAATTCTAATTTTTAATCATTCGGACGCAATAGTGACTTCCGATTTATGAAAATCAACCCCGATTTTATCCTATTTTCATTTTAAAACTTAAACTTAAATGGAAATGGAAGATTCAAATTTTGCTGCAATGATTAAGCTGATAGTTATCAATTACTCTCTCTGAAGACCTTGAATGATAGATTATTTGCACTGTAAAAATATGTGCGATGTGATCGAGAAAGAAAGAGTGAAACCAGGTTTTGTCAAAAAGAGTGATTGGAACAAACTCAACAACAGAACTCTTAGTCAGATAAAGCGGTGGATCATCCACATCGTCTTCCACAACGTAGCACATGACATAGATCCGAAATGTGGATGAAGCTAGAAGGCATATACCAGGCCAAGACAGTTCGGAATAAAACCTTAATAATGAGGCGTTTGGTGAACTTGAAGTTAATGAGTTGAACTTCAGTAGCAGAACACACCAATGAGTTCTAAAGCCTGGTAAACCAGTATTCTTTAGTAGACATGCAACTAAAAGATTAACTACAAGCCCGCATCTTACTTAATTCTCTTCCTGATAGCTAAGAAATATTGATGGTTACTCTCATCGATTCAACTTCATGAGGCAAACTTACCATGTCTATGGTAAAAGATATCTTGTCAAATGAGGATGTCAGAAGAAAAAATATGGGCACAGATCGGACATAAGCCCTCATCACGGAGAATCGAGAAAGACAACGAGATAAAAATCGAGGTAGAGGGAGAGGTAGAAGCAAAAGTACAGGCAAATCCATATACAGAATTAAAAACTACTTACAAGTGCTACTATTGTGGCATAGAAGACCACTTAAAGAAGAATTACCAAAAGTTATAACGAGAACATGGTCAAGGCAATTCCCAGTCGAAGAAAAATGATGCACAGACACTAGTAGTTGTCTCATGAGATGTATTCATCTACTCCATTCAGAAAGAGATATGTCTTCACACCGCAACTCAAGATATCGAGTGGGTGGTAGATACTGCAGCATCCTACCACATCACCACTCACAGGGACTTCTTCACAACATACAAAGTAGGAAACTTTGATGTAGTGAAGATGGTAAATACCAGTTCCTCTCAGATAGTGAGAATTTATGATATTCAGATGCAGAAAAATTGAGGGTGTACAATAACCCTGAAGAATATGAGACATGTTCCAGAACTTCGGCTCAATCTATTATTCGGGGTAACCATTGACAAATAGAGCCATTTTAGCAATGGAACTTGGAGAAAGATAAAAGTTGTCATGGCCGTCGCCCGATGACATATTTGTGACACTCTATATGAGACTAATGTGAAGATGCGTGTAGAGAGTCTCAATGTAGTTAAACATAAGGTTTCTCAAAATCTGTGGCACTAGAAACTTGGTCACATGAATGAGAAAATATGACACTGAAATCTTCCGAAAATGTTTCGGAATAATTTGAAAAATTAAAAAATAAAGAAACGTTTTGGAAATAATTTAGAAACTTTTTTTTTTTTTTAGAATTTGGGAAACATTAAATATAAATGTCTGTCATATGCGAGTTAGGGTTCTCTTATTTTCCAATTTTACAAGTAAATTATAAATTGAAACGAGAATTGAGAATTGAAAGGACTTGTGTGATTCACGTTCACTGCACATCGCCACCACTTTCTTGAGTTCTTCTAATTCGCAGCTTGATGTGACGAGGCACATCCAATAAGCTAGAAGCTTGACGACTTCACTACTACGATCTCGCTTCTTTTAATCAGTTGGAGCCTTGGAGATTTGATTCAATTCTCAAGTAGTCAAGCTATTTTTTTTTTGAAACTCAAGTAATCGAGTAGCTCCAATTTGATTCAATAATTATGTGTGGATTATCGGTAAGTGGGTAATAATTTTTTGCACTTTTCAATTATATGTATTTTATATCTATTATATATACTAAGTAAGGATAAGAGGTGCTTGCTTTAGTAAGTATTAAATGTGTAAAAGAGACCAATATATATAGATATCTAAGGTTTTGAATTTTGAATATAATCGATGTGAGACGAAATGTTTTAAACATTCAATATGTTCTTATATACTGGTCACTATTTTGTTTGCCTATTTGCAAGTGATGTGGATCAAATTCAAATTATCAAATAATGGTTGTATTAAACGTGTAAAAGAGACCAATATATACGGAAGTCTAAGGTCTTGAATTTTGAATATAATCGATGTGGGATGAAGTGTTTTAAATACTCAGCATGTGAGCAGCAGACATTTACAAAATGTAATAAATTCAGCATACATATTTAATTCTAAAAGGCTCATTTTCGTTTATATAATTTTTTTAGCAATTAATTTTTAAATTTCAATGAGTTTGTTGAGTTTTGAACTAGATTTCTAAGTTTTATAAGGATCATTGAACTTCTTATCGGATTTACTGGTATCACTCCGGAATATAAGTACGCCAGAGTAAATGACATCACTTGGAATAAAAGTACATTATAGTTACTGACATCACGCCGTAATGAAAGTATACCGGAATCACTAACATCACTTCAGAATTGATGTACAACGGAGTAATGATCACTCTATAATGAAAGTGTACCAGAGTGATGATCAATTCAGAATGAAAGTGCATCAAAAAGATGATAACTCCGGAATGAAATTACATTGGAGTGATGATAACTCCAGAATGAAAGTACATAGGAGTGCACATTCATTTCGGAGTGAAAGTGCATCAGAGTGATCATTACTCTGGTATGAAAGTATTACTCCGGATTAGAAGCGCACAGGAGCGATGATCACTCTGAAATTGAAGCGCAACGGAGCGATGATCATTCTGGAATGAAAGTGTACCAGAGTGATCAATGAGAGTCCATCAGAGTGCACTTTCATTCCGGAGTGAAAGTGCACCGGAAGGAATGAAATTGCAACAGAGTGATTATCATTTCAGAATGAAAGTACAGCGGAGTTATAATCACTCTGGAATGAAAGTTCAAAGGAATGATCATCACTCCGGAGTGAAAATATACATAAGTATACTTTCATTCTGAAATAAAAGTCCACCAAATGATGATCATTCAGGAATGGAGTACACCAGCGATTTGAAAATACTAAACCGATGATTTTTAGTTTGAAATCCATCACGAGTCCATATAATTGGACAAGCCCAAACAATGTGACTTTTTTTCGTCAGAAATAATTTTATTTATCCATTACTACTATACAAACACATCTAGTATGGAATTATCAAAGGTTGAGCAAAAAAAATTATAATAATACTGAATCCAAATGCTTAGAAATTATGCCATGACATCCACTTTAGAACTAATTTAATTAATAAAATAATATCTAAATCTACGCCCATTTTGATATAAAATTCAATTACTATTGTTGTTTCATTGAATAGTGATATTTAACTAACATCATTCCGGAATTAATGTACAACGGAGTAATGATAACTTTGGACTGACATCACTCAGGATTTGATGCACTTTCATTCCAAAATTATTCTTCTTGTACAAAACGAAACAGAACTATATTAGAATATCGAAAGTGAAACAACATATAAATTGAGACCCCAATGGCTTTCAAACTAAGTGAAAACTCATCCAAACTGGACCTAGCAAAACATTGATTTGTAAGCATTGCTCTTTGTAAAAATTTTCCTTTTGGCACTTTCCAGTTGTGAGATATGGGACCAGGCGCTACCATTTTTACGCGCCTAAAGCAATTTTTTGGTCATCTTCTCTTGGATGGAGAAGAGAGGGGAGAGTGAAGAAATTTCCCTTCTTTGGCTATACAAGTGGGGAAAGAGTTTGAATTCCCTGTGAATTCAATTCCCCCCAAATGGTCGAATTGGATTCCTCACCAAAGGATGAGAAATCCAAATTTCTCCCAATAAAAACATGAACTTCTAATATTATCCTTATTAAAATTTTAATTTTTAATTTTTTATTATGCATAATAATTAGTTTTTTTTTAAAAAAATATGTAAAATAATTAATTCATCTTTCATTATAATATTTATTTCATATTTTTTTAAATACTCATTTAAAAATATTTATAGTTATTTATTTTGTAATATCTACTTCAAAAAATATTACAAAATATTTATAGTTATTAATTACCCTTCAAATGAACTAGTTCCAAAATATTTATTACTTTTGTAATATTCACGAAACTCGCTAATACATTTGAATCATTATTATATGTGAACAATTTATTACTAATTTATTAGAAGGAGATCGGACCGGTACCTCTGTGTAACATCCCGGGTTATTTTAAAGTGTTAACGTTAATTTTAATTTTTCAAGCGTGAGACCGTGTCTGAACGCGGTGATTATTTTTATGATGTAATGGGAACTTTTTCACGAAATTAGTTATGGGAATATCATTAAAATTGAGGGGTGAAATTGTGAATTAATTGTGGGCTAAATTGAAATTTATTAGATTAATGAAGATTAATCTAGATTTTTCTTTTTTTAATTTAACACTCACATTTTAATGTATACACAATGTTACATAAAAATATACACACACATTAAACACATGCTTATTCCACACAGAACACACACATTCTTTCGGACAACAAACAAAAACAAGAGAGAGAGAGAAAGGAAGAGCCGAGAAGGCTGAGAAAGATGAAGAGTGTTAGAAAATTAGTGTCATTAAACATCAATTAAACATGTACTTCAGTCAGATCAAACATCCAATAGTAGATCTAGATGCAATATAACCCTAAAACAGTAAGAACCAGAAAAATCTGATTCAATCGTCCAAGTCGAGAAAAACTTTGTCCTTAAGAACTTATTGGCCCCGTCACAGGTGCTCTACGGATTCGAATTGCCAACGTTCTCCCA
Organism: Zanthoxylum bungeanum; assembly: GCA_019454045.1. Classification (NCBI taxonomy): domain Eukaryota; kingdom Viridiplantae; phylum Streptophyta; class Magnoliopsida; order Sapindales; family Rutaceae; genus Zanthoxylum; species Zanthoxylum bungeanum. Next base: position 14,886 of record SKCR01021371.1, read on the forward strand.
GGATAACTTGGATTCTACTTGTTCAAGGTGCACTCCTTAACAAGTGTTTGAACTAGGATAAAATGGTGGATCTCTCTCTCAAAACAAAGAAAACAACAGTGCCTCTTTTTAATCTCTGAAAATAGTTGTATATATTCTGTATTTACATTTGGAATAAAAGCCTTCTTATATAAGGCATGGAGGAGTGCCAATAGGGCACCCCTTGGGGTGGGTTGCAACCCTCCAAGGATTGCAACCTCCCATACACCCATTGGGAATTCCAAAGGTATATAAATACATATACATATCATATTTAATGAATTTGAGGAATTTACAACAATCCCCCACAATTCTTCAAATATTCATTCAGGCACGTGAGAGAGATACCGTGAGCTAAAGCTGCATCGAAATAAGTAGCTTTCGCCTTAAACCTTTCCTAGTGAGTGACAATCGGATTTACTTGACAAACCAGTGACCCATAGTCTTGAACTGTTCTGCCGTTGGTGTAAACCAAGACAATTGCCAACACACAGCTTTAATTCGACCATTTACCCGTTCTACGGTCGTGTTCATTTTGGCCCTGAACAACGGTCCTGGATTCATCAAGCACTTTAGGGTAACCCGCCTTTAAAGGTTCACATGGAAGCGGCCTCACTTCTTACTTGAAATAGGTGATCTACTATGAAGAGGTAATTTGTCTTTACCCCCATTAGGACTCATCTCCTAATATAGTGATCATTAAAAGCCTTAGCTTATCCTAACCAATGACAGACAACACTCAGCGTCATTATCGGAATGGGAAAGAGTACGAAACTCTTCAGTGCTCGTTTTGAATTGCACAAAGTTTCTGTTGTCCCTTTTGAACCTAGATCTTGGGATCTCCAGTCAGCTAGGTTGGGTTTCCACAGTGACAATTCTTAGATTATAGGCTTCAAGCCCATTCCCCTCGATGACTTCTCAACTTGCTCTCGAGGTAAACCTTTAGTTAGTGGATCCGCTAGGTTTTCCTTCGACCTGACATAATCGATCGTTATTATGCCACTTGAGAGCATTTGACGTATGGTATTATGTCTCCGACGTATGTGTCGAGACTTACCATTATACATTGTATTTTGGGCTCTCTTAATAGCCGATTGGCTTTCACAATGTATGCTAATCGTTGGCACCGGTTTGGCCCAACTAGGAATATCCTCCAGGAAGTTTCTAAGCCATTCTGCTTCTTCCGCTGTTTTGTCTAATGCTATGAACTCGGATTCCATAGTAGACTGGGCAACACATGTTTGCCTCGAGGATTTCCATGACACGGCTGCATTACCAAGTGTGAAAACAAATCCAACCGTAGATTTGGAATCCACTATATCAGATATCCAGCATCGTTGTATCCCTCTAGAACAGCAGGATATCTCTCGTAATGTAGCCCATATTTTGAAGTTTCTTATACCTCAAAACACTTACTATGGCTTTTCCAGTGGTTATGTCCTGGATTGCTAGTATATCTGCTAAGCCTATTCACAGCTTGAGCGATATCAGTTCATGTGCAATTCGTGAGATACATCAGACTTCTGATGATCCTTGAATACTCTAATTGCGATATGCTTAAGCCAGTATTCTTTGATAGAGGAAGAGTTAGGTTAGCTACTCCTAAATCTTTCATATCAAATTTGCTGGTTAACACTTTCTTGGTAAACTGAATCAACTCATGATTATTACCAATTATCAGCATATCGTCTACATAGAGACATACAACGACATATCATTCTTGAGTCGATTTGGCGTATATACACTTATCACACTCATCGGTTTTAAACCCACTTGACAACATCTCTTTGTCAATGTTCTCATGTCATTGTCTAGGTGCTTGTTTTAATCCGTACAAGGATTTTACAAATTTTCACACCTTCTGTTCTTATCCAGGAACATTAAACCCTTCTGGTTGTTCCATGTAAGTCTCTTCATCCAATTCACCATTCAAGAATAACGTCTTTACATCCTTTTGATGTATTTCAAGACCAAATATAGATGCTATGGCTATAAGCATTCTACTGATGTGATACGAATCACTGGTGGATAGGTGTCAATGTAAACAAGGCCTTCTTACTGTCTATAATCTTTTATGACAAACCTCGCCTTGTATTTATCTATTGATCCATCCATTTTCTTCTTTCCATTTGTAGCCCAGTGGCTTACAACCTGGAGGAAGATCAACCAACTCCCAGGTATGGTTCTGTAGGATTGAATCAATCTCACTGATAATCGCCTCTTTCCACAGAGGTGCCTCCAAAGAAGACATTGCTTCTTTATAGCTTTGAGGCTCATTTTCTAACAAATGTGTCAGAAAATCGGATCTGACTATTGGTCAACTTGATCACTGTCCTTGATAGTATCAACAGATCTTTTTGAGAGACTCTATTCTTTGTCTTTCCTTACAAGGAAATGTCTCTTCAAAAATATTGCATTCCTTGACTCAATCATCACATTTGGATTGATGTCAGGAATCCCATACTTGTGTGCCAAGAATCGATATGCATTGATGTTGCAAGTATATCTGATGAATATACAGTCAACAGTTTTGGGTTCTATTCCACCTTCTTAGGTTTAGGAACCATCACCTTGGCAATTGGCAAGACACCCCCACATTTTCAGATATTTGTAGGAAGGTACATAACCTTTCTACAACTCATATGGTGTCTTGTCCAATCTTCTATGAGGAAGCTTGTTCAGAACGTAGTTCGCGGAAAGCAGGGCTTTCCCCCACAAGTTCTGAGGTAAGCTAGAACTTGTCAACATGGCATTCATCAATTCCTTCAACGTTCGGTTTTTGCACTTAGCAATCCCATTGAGGAGAATAAGGAGCAGTGGTTTCGTGAATAATTCCATGCACAGAACAATATTCACCGAATGATGAAACATATTCACCACCACTATCACTTCTGATTCTTTTTATTTACTTGCCAATTTGATTTGCAACTTCGTTCTCAGTGTATAAAGCTCTCAATAGCTTCAGCTTTGCTCCTCAGCAAATACACTTAACAGAATCTTGTGCTTTCATCGATAAAAGAGACAAAGTACTTTTTACCGCCTCTTATTTGCACAATATTCATGTCACACACGTCAGTGTGTACAAGTTCCAAGGGTTCAGAACTTCATTCTATGATGTTCTATGTATTTTTGCTTCAACACATGCCTCACATTCATGTTGGCTATCAATGCAAATTTAGGTATAAGGTTCATGTTAATTAACATGTCCTAACCTCTCATGCCATACATTTTGTGACCCAATAATATAAGCAGAAGTTTCAGCTTTATTAATAGCACAATTGACAGTCATTGAAAAGACCCTCAGCGAGGTATCATTTTCCTACATAGACATCATTTTTGGTCAAAACAATCTTGTCAGAAACAAATACAAACCCGAGACCGAGTTCTTCCGAATATCTGGAACATGCATACATTCTTATATGTAAGCTCTGTTCCAGATATCATATTCAGAACTATTGTGCCTTGTCCAACCACTCTAGAGGTAGACGAGTTTCCCATTGTCAGATGATCGTCACCATCGACCTTTCTGATATGAGGAAAACATCTTGCTATCAGTACAGATATGACGAGTAGCCCCAGTGTCTACCCATCATTCTCTCGGATTCCCAACCAAGTTGGCTTCAGTTACCACTGCTGAGAGATTCATTTCTAAAATCTCATCAGTTAACTGCTCATCTTCAGCGACATAGGCCTCATTTTTCTTGCCATTGTCCTGAGATATCTTGTTTCTGCAGTCCTTTGTCATATGACCGCTCTTTTCACAGTTGTAGCACTTCCCATTGAACTTCTTGTTCGCTTGGGAAGAATCAGCTTCACTGTTCTTTCTTTTCTTGCTACCCTTTACAACCTCAAAGATGTTGGCCTTAGACTCCATAGTCTTGTAGCTGGCCTTCTCGGACATCATGTTGTCCTGTTCGATTTTCAATCGAACTCCAAGGTCTTCAAGGCTCATCTGCTTCTTTCTGTGTTGCAGATAGCTCATGAAATCCTTCCATGATGGAGGCAACTTTTCAATTATGGTGGCAACTTGAAACGTCTCACAGAGTTTCATTCCTTCATCCAGTATTTCATGAATGATCTATTGTTGTTCACCCAACTGAGACATCACCGTCCTTGAAACTACCATCTTGTAGTCCAGGAACCTACCCACGACAAATTTCTTTTGTCCGGCATCTTCGGTTTTGTACTTCTTCTCGAGAGATTCCCAGAGAACCTTCGCTGAAGTCATGCATTGGTACACATTGTACAGGGTATTGTCAAGACCACCCAAAAAGTAGTTCTTGCATAAGAAGTCTCCAGACATCCAAGTCTGTTCTCGCTCTTCCTTGGCCAATTCAGATTCACCCTCCACAAGACCCGGAGGATCCCAGAGGAATTTAGCCAACTGGAGAGTTGTCAGGTAGAACAACATTTTGCTCTGCCACTGTTTGAATTTTGCCCCACCAAACTTCTCCGGTTTTTCTCCATGAGAGACCGGTACTGTGATGTTTCCGCTAACCATATGTAACTGGAAATCAACAGGGTTCAATCAGTCTACGAAAGACAAATTGCACAACGATCAACGAATGATCTAGTTCAAAGTGATGTACTAGGTAGTCACTTGTTGTTCTAATGGACGAAAGTTCCAATAAACACAAGTCCTTGAATTTCAACTAAACATACTTAAGGAAAATTGAATGAACGAATATTCTTCAACCACTTTTTCCAATAGAATCTTTTAGCAATTCAAAACCCAGATTTACACTCTTCCAATAGCACAATTAATACGATAAGTGTAGATATATATGTCAATCAAGATTGGATGGAATTACTTGTGCAAAATTACATTTTAAATTCTCAACCAATTATGCAACAACCAATTAATTTCAACTTTATCACTATGTGTATGCTTGTGATAATTGAACAACTTAATAATAACTTAAATCTATACTACCAAGATTAATGTGTTTACAGTATATGACTAACCAAATTAATATTAATTAAAGTTTGCAATTTATGATACTTCCAGGACAAAATCGTTAGTGTCACGTTCGTATCTACGTTCGAACGAGACTGTCCAGTGTGTGTGCGTTCGTGTTGCGTTTGATAACGAGTTCGAACGATGTGTTTCCAGAGAGTTCACGTTCGAGTAGCGTTTGATAACGCGTTCGAACGGAATGATTCCAGAGAGTTCACGTTCGTATAGCGTTCGTGAACGCGTTCGAACGGAATGATTCCAGAGAGTTTGCGTTCGAGTTGCATTTAGGACGCGTTCGAACGTTATTAGGAAGAAGACTTGCATTTGAATTGCGTTTGAAGATGAGTTCGAACGTTCTTACGAAATTTCAGATTTTAAGCCTTCACGTGCGTCGGGCGTTCGAACGCCCTACGGGTTTTTCATGCACAGTCCGAATTTTTCAGAAAATATCCAAACCCTAACATGCGAATTACTATCTAATAACACTAGAGAAAGAAGTTCTTAAGATTGTTAGAAAATTAGTGTCATTAAACAGCAATTAACATGCACTTCAGTCAGATCAAACATCCAATAATAGATCTAGATGCAATATAACCCTAAAACAGTAAGAACCAGAAAAACCTGATTCAATCATCCAAGTCGAGAAAAACTCTGTCCTTAAGAACTTATTGGCCCCGTCACAGGTGCTCTACGGATTCGAATTGCCAACGTTCTCCCAGGATAACTTGGATTCTACTTGTTCAAGGTGCACTCCTTAACAAGTGTTTGAACTAGGATAAACTGGTGGATCTCTCTCTCAAAACAAAGAAAACAACAGTGCCTCTTTTTAATCTCTGAAAATATTTGTATATATTCTGTATTTACATTTGGAATAAAAGCCTTCTTATATAAGGCATGGAGGGGTGCCAATAGGGCACCCCTTGGGGTGGGTTGCAACCCTCCAAGGATTGCAACCTCTCATACACCCCTTGGGAATTCCAAAGGTATTAAATACATATACATATCATATTTAATGAATTTGAGGAATTTACAACAAAGAGCAATCGAAGAAAGAAAAGTTTGAGAGTAGGCTGAGAGAAAAAGAAGAATCGAGAGGTAGAAACCAGAAAACAGAAGGGAGAGAAGGAAACAGGGAAAAGATAAGATGATGAAGAAAGGGGAAGAGAGAGAGAGGGAGAGAGAGAGAGAGAGTGGGCGTTGTATTCCTGGCCACCGGCGAGTTCCCTGGCAGTGAGCAAAGAAAAATAGAATCAGTGAAGGGCGAAGCCGAGAAGAAGAAAGAGAGAGAGGGAAGAAGAATGAGAGGCCGAAAGAAATGGGTAAGTACACTATGTCAATGAAATCCTTGAGCTCTCTTGTTGGATGGATTTAGTTGAGGTAAGAGATTTAGTAATAGATAAAACAAAATGAATATAAGAAGTAAATCAAATACTTAAATTTGGTTTTAATTCTGAATATTGAAAAAAATTAAATTTCTTAGAAGATTAGAGAAGAATCGGCAGGACCCTAACAATTTGGGGAAATTTTGATAAACAGTACGTTAAAGGTAAATTAGGTTTAGGAGATAGTATAAAAGATGAAAGAAATTTTAAGACTAAAGAAATTTATTTGATCAAATAATTAAGGAAGAATCGGTCATGCAACATAGAATTTGGAATTTCTGGATTCGTGTTAAGTGTATTTTATATGTGTTGACGGTGGATTTTGGTCTCAGGGTAATACAGGAATATCACATCCGAGGGAATCCTCCTTCAACTGTGAATTTGTTTGGTTATGCGGGAAACCAAAAGCAAACTTAGCGGAAAACAAGAGAATACGCCAATCAGAAAAGGTGATTTAACGTGGTTCGGTGGATTTTGAGATCCGACCTACGTCCACGGACAAGAGCAGGGTGGTACTTTTTTATTACTCAAATACACTCCTCGGGTCTCTTCTTTGTTGTTACAAATCGGAGCTTTATGATTCTAATCCCTCACTCTTGTGATGATTTTCAGATGTCTTTTACACATGCTCTACCCTCCTATTTATAATAATACAGAAATCAGACTCCTATTTGCATAAGAAATCCTATTTGGACTCAATTTTCTCTTCTTGTAGGGTTTCCTGATCCGGTACTGCCTTCTTCTTCCGTATTCCCTTTTGGATTCTGACTCCTTCTCCTTGCGAGAGTAGGATATCTTTCTTATCTTATCCATAAGAATGAGGTGCTGTTGTCTTGAACACGGCCCGTTATCTGGTCGGTCTTAATGAGGTCGGCCATGATAATCTTTTATGCTGAGAGTGTTCCTGCCGACCTCTATAGTGCTCGGTCATCTGAACAAAAGTGGTCGGTCTTCACATGTTGTGGTCGAGTCGGCTACATGATCTCAACCAGACAGAGAATTTACCCTTTTGTCCTTGTCGTGCTGTCTTAAATGTTGTAGCGCCTGAAAACACCATCAACATCTGTCCCCTAGTTCTCGGTTCCAACGAGTATGTGAGTTGGTACCGGGAACTATATGAAGAGGGTGTGTTGATTGTCTTCGCTGGTAGTCGTCCCAGAATGCAAAAAAGAATTTTCTTGCCGTTTCAATCGTCTTTCCTCGAGACGCACAACCGTCATGTCTTCTTAAATGCCTATCAAATCAACTTTAGGGTTTCTTCTAATGTTCGACACTTGTCAAACATCCGCTGGGTTCCCGCCAAAACTGACGGCGATGAGCGTCCCAGTCATGACTATAAGAAAGCGAGGCTTTCACTGTTCCATTTTTTTCGGCAATTTCTCATTCCCTTCTGAGAATTTCTCTGCGATTCGTTCAACTCCGTGTTCTTGAAGCTTAACCGTGGTCTTCTTCTTTTTCGTCGCTGAGCACCTAAGGAACGGGCATCACCGCACCGTACATCCTCCTGCTTTTGAGAAGAACAAGTAAGTCTTCTGAGCGACCTCTCCTCTTTTTTTTTATGCTGTGATTCTGTTTGTTTATTTTGCTTAGGGAGAGACTTGTGGTTTTGCTGGGTCTTGCTTTAGGGCACTTTTTAGAGACTCCCTATCTAGTTTAGCACGGACACCGTGGGTAGCTCCTCATAGACTGATTCTCCTCCCTTCTCTGTTTTTCTGGGTGTCAGGGATGTCCGACAATAGTTCTTCCTCCGAAAGGCCTGCCAAGATTTCAACTCCCCCTGCAGAAGAGCTCTCCTCGGGCTCAGGGGCACCTAGTGTAGAAGACCTTGACACTACCCCTACTGCTTCTGAGATCGAAAACGACTCCTACCATCAGAGAGTTCCTCGGAAGGACCAAGAGCCTGGTGAACTTGGGTCGTCGGCTCTGGATATGAACTGTCCCTCTAAGATAACCGAGGATGATCTCGCCCTTCTCCGTCAGCGGTATAATATTCCGATAGACATCGCCCTTGACGTTCCCGGCCCTATGGATCGTGCCAGCCAACCTGATGAGGGCTCGGTGGCACTCCTTCCTGTCTTCTTTGAGTGTGGGCTACGGCTGCCGATGCAACGGTATTTTGCTTGGATGCTCGCTGAGATGGAGATTGCCCCTTGCCAATTAAGTTTAAATAGTTGGAGGATTCTGACCGGCATATATGTGGTTTGGCATCGGGCAGGTTTGGGTGTACCTTGCTTGGAAGAAGTGAAGAGGTTATATCGTTTGAAATCCAACCCGAAAACTCACTACGGTTGGTATTACCTCTCTGCTTATGACAGCTCGTCTAACCTTGTCCAGAAACTCCCCGATTCCAACAAGAATTTTAAGGACCTTTGGTTCTGGGCTACTGGGGACTGGGGTCGGGTTCTGAGATCGTTTGAGGAGGATGTCTCGGTTCCGGATATCTTCAGGGCTGGAGGTTAGGAGTCTAATGCCCCTTCACTCTTTCTTTGTTCCCGTTCTCTAGTTTCTTTAGGTTTTCTAACTTCTCTGGTTCCTCCCAGCTTGTTGGCGAGATGCTCCCAAGGTTTCTCGTCAGGTTCGGAGGCGGGTATATTGGGCTCGGGGGTATGCTGCTCACTGGAGGAAGTTGGTTAATGATGCGGCCTTTGTTGATTCGGGCCTTACTCGGGCCGTCCCTCCGGAGGTCTCGGGTCGGATTGGTGGAGGTCTGCTGGCTGCCTGCTTGTTTATGTGTTTGATATCTTTGTTATGTTCTCGGATCCTGATTTCTCTTTCTTCCCTTTTTTTTATAGGCATGTCGAAGAGGCCAAAGTTTCTTGAGAAGTTGGCCGGTACCATGAAGAAAACCGGTCAAGCTGAGGTTGGAACTTCTGGACAAGTTCAAACAGGTGCTCGGGGGGAATCCTCCCCTTCTGGCGTGCAATCATCAGGATCTGTTCGCTTTGTCAGTCCACCGAAACCTCTCAGGAAGAGGAGGCGTCAGCTTGGGGCCGAGGAGACCGAGGTGGTTCAAGAGGAAGGAGAGGAGGGAGCTGCTCCGGTTAAGAGGAAGGATGTCCGTAGGGGGAGGAAGTCCTCTGAAGGCTCCTCCAAAAAACGGAAGGGCCCTGTGGTCCTCGGGGTGGATGACTTGGGAGAAAGCATCCGGGAGGCTACCTCACACTTAGTGCCGGCTTTCAATGAATTGGCCGAGGTGATTCCCCCGGGGGAGGTTTCCAGGTATGAGGATGTATCTCCCGAAGGTGTTGTGACTGAGATGAGTTCTCAGATGGCGAAGGTATTTTCACTTCCCTTCTCGGTTTTTGGGTCTTGTTTCTTTTTATTTTATGTATTGACTCCTTTCTCCTTTTTTGTGTGCAGGCCAACTACCTCATGGCCAAGAATAAGGGTCTTCTTCTGACTTTGTTGTCCGAGGGTGGTCAGGCCCAGAGGCTTCAAAATCGTCTCTCCGAAGTGGAGGCAAAACTGGCTGACCGGGAGGAGGTGATTAAGAATCATGAGGCGACTGCTGTTGAGAATTTCAAAGCGAACAAGGCTCTCAAAGCTGCTGCTGTGCTGGAAAGAAAGCTTGCTGATAATGCCAGGGAGGACCTGAAGGTTGCCCAATCTGAGATTGGCGTTCTGAAGGGGAAGGTGGCAAGTGCTGAGGCCAAGTTGAAGAACAAAGACGAGGAGGTCGCACGGGCCCGAGATAGTCTTGAGAGGAAGAAGACCGAACTTGAGGAGAGAGAGGTTGATCTCGAGGAGAGAGAGATCGAGCTTGAGAAGAGGGAGAGTGAGCTTGAGGCCGAGAAGGAGGCTATCCGTCTTGAGGGAGTTGGTGATTGTGCTGATTTAATTCCGATGGTGCTGCCAAGTCTGAACATGGACCCCATTCGTGCGGCCATCAGCTATTGCAAGGGGGATATCTCCGAGGAGGAGTTTCGGAAGTGGCTCCCTTCCCCACCTGAGGAGGCGATGGATCCCGCCCCTATTTCGGTTGTTCCGGCTTTCGAGGCTTCTTACGAAGAACGTCCTGAGGTTCCGGCCGCCGGCGAGGACTGCCCTGAGATCCCTCCTTCCTTCCCTGAAGTAGATGTCTATCCTGCCGTCGAGGTTGAAGCCATAGTCCCTCCTCCCGATGCCGAGCCGCTTCTCCGGCCACCTGAACCAGTTGAGCAAGAAATTCTTGCCCCTGTGCGGGCTGAATGAAAAGGGTAACCCTTCCGGGGCCCTATGTACACTTATCTTTTTTTTTTTTTTGTAATAATATCACAATATCGCAATTTGTCTTGACTCATGTACATTTAGGCATATATGTATACATATCTTTTCTTTTTTTATGCCTTTTTGCTCGCCTGAATCTTCCGGAACCTTTCGGGGTTTAACATGAGGCGGAGGGGGTATAACCGGGCCCCGTGCTGTCAAAGGAATTTTGGACCTGGGGGAATGTTATGTCCTCAGTCCAAAGGGTTGACTCGTGTCCCGACCCGAGTTGAGTGAGGTATTTGGCTCTGGGGGAATGTTTACCTCCCCAAGCCAGGGGAGCTTGACTCGGTGGGACGTAACCCGACCCCGAGCTGTAAGAATCATTTGGTCCTGGGGGAATGTTACGTCCCCAGTCCGAAGAGCAGACTCGGTGGGACATCGCCCGACCCTGAGCTGTAAGAATCACTTGGTCCTGGGGGAATGTTACGTCCCCAGTCCAACGACAGACTCGGTGGGACATCGCCCGACCCCGAGCTGTAAGAATCTCTTGGTCCTGAGGGAATGTTACGTCCCCAGTCCAACGACAGACTCGGTGGGACATCGCCCGACCCCGAGCTGTAAGAATCACTTGGTCCTGGGGGAATGTTACGTCCCCAGTCCAACGACAGACTCGGTGGGACGTCGCCCGACCCCGAGCTGTAAGAATCATTTGGTCCTGGGGGAATGTTATGTCCTCAGTCCAAAGGGTTGACTCGTGTCCCGACCCGAGTTGAGTGAGGTATTTGGCTCTGGGGGAATGTTTACCTCCCCAAGCCAAGGGAGCTTGACTCGGTGGGACGTAACCCGACCCCGAGCTGTAAGAATCATTTGGTCCTGGGGGAATGTTACGTCCCCAGTCCGAAGAGCAGACTCGGTGGGACATCGCCCGACCCCGAGCTGTAAGAATCACTTGGTCCTGGGGGAATGTTACGTCCCCATTCCAACGACAGACTCGGTGGGACATCGCCCGACCCCGAGCTGTAAGAATCACTTGGTCCTGGGGGAATGTTACGTCCCCAGTCCAACGACAGATTCGGTGGGACCCCGCCCGACCCCGAGCTGTAAGAATCACTTGGTCCTGGGGGAATGTTACGTCTCCAGTCCAACGACAGACTCGGTGGGACAACGCCCGACCCCGAGCTGTAAGAATCACTTGGTCCTGGGGGAATGTTACGTCCCCAGTCCAATGACAGACTCGGTGGGACGTCGCCCGACCCCGAGCTGTAAGAATCACTTGGTCCTGGGGGAATGTTACGTCCCCAGTCCAAAGGGCAGACTCGGTGGGACACCGCCCGACCCCGAGCTGTAAGAATCACTTGGTCCTGGGGGAATGTTACGTCCCCAGTCCAACGACAGACTCGATGGGACATCGCCCGACCCCGAGCTGTAAGAATCACTTGGTCCTGGGGGAATGTTACGTCCCCAGTCCAACGACAGACTCGGTGGGACATCGCCCGACCCCGAGCTGTAAGAATCACTTGGTCCTGGGGGAATGTTACGTCCCCAGTCCAACGACAGACTCGGTGGGACGTCGCCCGACCCCGAGCTGTAAGAATCACTTGGTCCTGGGGGAATGTTACGTCCCCAGTCCAAAGGGCAGACTCGGTGGGACACCGCCCAACCCCGAGCTGTAAGAATCACTTGGTCCTGGGGGAATGTTACGTCCCCAGTCCAAAGGGCAGACTCGGTGGGACATCGCCCGACCCCGAGCTGTAAGAATCACTTAGTCCTGGGGGAATGTTACGTCCCCAGTCCAAAGGGCAGACTCGGTGGGACATCGCCCGACCCCGAGCTGTTTGTCTCAGTGGCCTTGGCGGAATGAAATCCAGCCCCGTACCGACGTTTTTTTGAATAATCCCGGTGGTGGTTGTTTTTACTTTTTAAAGGATTTTGTCGGAAAAGGAATTTTTATTCATGTTTGGGGGCGGGCCGCCCTCTTTACAACAGTTGTTCCGATTCGGTGTTTTGTCCGGTTTCTGAAAAAAAGAAAATAGAAGAAAGGAAAGTTGATTTTTACGGGAAGTACTTTCTTAACATTTCGGCGTTCCATGGTTTCTTCAACCTCGTGCCGTCCAGATGCTCTAGGAGGTAGGCCATGGTCTTACTACATCGGTGATTTTGTAAGGTCCTTCCCACTTGGCGCCTAACGAACCTTCTTCAGGTCGTCGGGTGTTCAGAGTCACTTTTCTTAGCACTAGGTCGCCTGGTAGGAAGGAGCGGGTCCGAACTCTCCTATTGTAGAATCGGGTCATTCTCTGTTGGTAGATGGCTGCTCTTACTGCTGACTGCTCTCTTCTTTCTTCGATCAGGTCGAGGTGATTTTTGATAAGTTCTTCGTTCCGTTCGTTCTCAAAGTGGCGGATCCTGTGGGTCGATATTCCGATCTCTGCCGGGATGACGGCCTCACATCCGTATGATAGGGAGAAGGGTGTCTCTCCTGTTGAGTCCTTGAAGGTCGTTCGGTGTGCCCACAGTACCTCTGGTAGCTCCTCGACCCATAGGCTTTTGCTTGATCCGAGTCGAGCTTTCAGGTTTGACTTGATGGTTTTATTGGTGGCTTCAACCTGCCCGTTCGACTTGGGATGGGCCGGCGAGGCGAATTTCAGGGTTATCTGGAGGTCTTCACAAAGTTTTCTGAATCCCTTGCTGTCGAATTGCTTTCCGTTGTCGGTGATGATTGCTTGGGGGATCCCGAACCGGCAGATTATATTTCTCTTCAGGAACTCTGTGGCTTTCTTCTCCGAGATGGTGGACAATGAATCTGCCTCTACCCATTTGGTAAAGTAGTCTATGGCCACGATTGCATATTTCGCCTGACCTCGTCCTTTCGGCATTGGCCCTATAATGTCTAGCCCCCACTGTGCGAAGGGCCAGGGGCTGGATATTGTGGTCAGCTGTTCTGCCGGCTGATGGTAGAGGTTGGCATTTTTTTGGCAACCCTCGCATTTTCGTGCTATCCTTATGCCATCCTCGTGCATGGTTGGCCAGTAAAACCCTTGCCTCAAGGCTTTGAAGGCGATTGATCTTCCCCCGGCGTGGCTTCCGCAGATGCCTGCGTGAATCTCCCTGAGCACGTAGTCTGCTTCTTCTGGTATATAGAGGGATTACCCTGGGGTTTTCCGTCCTCATTGAAGAGGCGAGTCGGGCTAGGGAATCTGCTTCGCAGTTGTCTTCTCGTCCGACCTGTTCGAAGAGTACGTTTCCTATTTTCTCCACCCATTTCTTCACTTCGGCCAGGTAAGCTACCATGGCTGGTTCTCTGGCTTGAAAGTCCCCTTTCAGCTGTTGTATTGCTAGCTGAGAATCACTCCTGATCACTACGTTGCGTACCCCTACTACCGTACATAGCCTTAGTCCGGCCAGTATTGCCTCGTACTCTGCTTCATTATTTGTAGTTTTGAAGGCAAATTTGAGGGCGAGCAGTATTTCTTCTCCCTTTTCACTTTTTAGTGCTACCCCTGCTCCGTAGCCGTGCGAACTTGCGGATCCGTCTACAGACATTTCCCACATGTCTTCTTCCACGGCCAAGACCTGCGGTTCCGTGAGTTCTGCTATGAAGTCCGCTAAGGCTTGCCCTTTTATTGCTGTTCTCGGGAGGTAGGAGATGTCGTACTCGCTTATTTCTACTGACAACTTCATCAGTCTCTGGAAAGTCGCCCCTGCATTCTTCAATCCGAAAGGCATTACTTTATAGCAGTACAGCCCTTGGTCAGTGATAAAGGTGGTATTCTCCTCGTCCGCAGGGTGCATCTTGACTTGATTGTATCCCGAGAAAGCGTCCATGAAGCTTAGCAGCCCTTGGCAGGCTGTTGTATCTACCAGTTGGTCTATATTTGGGAGGGGAAAGCTGTCTTTTGGACATGCTTTGTTGAGGTCGGTGAAATCTACGCACATTCTCCACTTTTCGTTAGATTTTTTCACCAATACTACGTTGGACACCCATTCTGGGTATTTCACTTCCCGGATGAAGCCGGCTTTCAGCAATTTTTCCACATCGGTTGCTATTGCTCCGCACCGCTCCTGGTTGAATATTCTCCTCTTCTGTTTTACTGGCTTGTGTAAGGGGTTCACTGCTAAGCGATGGCTTACGAATTTTGGGTCGATTCCGGGCATGTCATCGTGTCCCCATGCAAAAACGTCGGGGTACTCTTGTAGACATTCCAACAAGTCTTTTCTTAGGGCCTTGTCTAGACTTCCTCCTATTTTTATGTTCTTCTCTGGCCCGAATAGTTTTTCTTCTTCCAATTCTTCGGCTGCTCCAAGCCGTGCAGTTTTATCGGGCCGGGGAGCAGGGTCTTTCCTTGTATTCTCGTCATCCTCGTCTCTCTGTCTCTTCTTGGTGCCTCTTTCTACGCAGAGGGTCTCTCGCGAGAAAGTGGCAAAATAGCTGCGGGCTTTTTTCTGGCTTCCGCATATGATCCCGATCCCTTCCCGTGTAGGGAACTTCAATTTCAAGTAATGACAGGACATTGCGGCCTTGGTTTTCATCATGAAGGGGCGGCCGACAATGACTTGATAACTGCTCATGCAGTCTACTACGGTGAAGTTTATCATGATCGTTCGGGTTTTGGGGGTAGCCCCGATCGTCATTGCTAACTGAATTTTTCCCAGGGGTATGACCGTTGAACCCCCGAATCCGTACAGGGGGGTGCTGTCTTCGGTTAGAGCTGTGTACTCTACCCCCAGGTCCTCCAAAGTCTCTTTGGAAATTATGTCTACCGTGCTCCCAGGATCCACCAGGATTCGGTCCACTTTTGTGCCGCCGATCGTTGCTTTGATTATTAGTGCGTCATCGTGGGGGAAACTTACCCCCTGAGCGTCTTCATCGGTGAACATAATGGGTGTTGACCGATTTCCTTGTGGGTTTGGGATTTTTTCTGTTTTCAGCACCTCTGTCCCCCGTGCTCGGCTGTAATTTTTTCTTGACCGGTTAGAGTCCCCGGCCAGCGTTGCCCCTCCTGCGATGATGTTCACCCCTCGATTCCTTGCCCTTTGTCTGGCGGCCATGATCTCGTGGTCGATGTAATTGTTCAGGTACCCGTTCCGGGCTAGGTCCTCCATTTGTTCCCGTAGATCCTTGCACTCATCGGTTGTGTGCCCTTTTAGATTGTGGTGTAGGCAGTAGGATCTTTTGTTTTTTCTGTCTGGGGGAAACCTCCTGAGGTCGGGTTCTATTAAGAGGCCTTTCTCCCGTATCTCCATGATGATTTCTCCTGGCGGTTTGCTTAGGGGGATATATGCTTCCTCTCGGACCACATGGTTTACCTGGGTTGTGGGCCCTTTTCCTTGGTCCTTTTGTGCCATTGGCTTGAACTCCTTGGGTCTTGGATTGAACTTCCGGAATTCTCTTTCCGGCCGCCGGTGGTCTTCCCTCCTTGTCACTCTTTCTCTGGCGGTTGTCCCCCTCCGGGATACTTTTTCCTCACTTTCTAGTAGGACGTACTTCCTGGCTACCTCCAGTGCGGTAGCGTAGTCTGGCGTCTCATGGATTCTCAGGTGGGTCCATAGTTTCCCGACCCTTAGGGCCCCTTTCAGACTTTCCAGGGCTTCTTGGGATTCGTACCCTCCGACCTCGAGTACGGTGTTGTGGTACCTTTCAATGAAGCTTTTCAGTGTTTCGTCGTCTCCCTGTTTCATGAGCCTTAGTTCTCCTATTGTTTTTTTAGGGGTGCAGGCTCCTTTGAAGTGCCGGATAAATGATTCCTTAAGCTGGGAGAAGCTCTGGATGCTCCCCGGGGCCAGACTTCTGTACCATAGGATGGCAGGCCCACCTAAAGTTAAGGGAAATACTTTGCATATGACGTCGCCCGTTACCCCATGTACTTCCATCAGGAGGACAAAATTCTCGATGTGGGATTTTGGGTCGGAGTGGCCTTTGTATGGTGCCATGGTCGGCATGTTAAATCGCTTCGGGAATTGTGCTGACCTTATCTCTTCTGTAAGGGGAGACCCCTC
This sequence comes from Zanthoxylum bungeanum, assembly GCA_019454045.1. NCBI lineage: Eukaryota > Viridiplantae > Streptophyta > Magnoliopsida > Sapindales > Rutaceae > Zanthoxylum > Zanthoxylum bungeanum. Next base: position 31,425 of record SKCR01021371.1, read on the forward strand.
TTCCTCGCCTCGGGTGTCTCCCGCGCCGATCTTGAGGCCTTCTTCCCATCTGGTCATCTCTTTTCTCAGCCAAGATTTTATTTCACGGGTTGTGCCCCCGTGTCGCCTTCTGTGTCCTTCTGTTCGCCTGTCATTCCGGGCGTGGCGTTCCTTGAGCTCGGAGGTCTCCTGTACGTCTTCGTTGTATTTTCTATCCTCTCTCTCGGAGTTGTACAAACTGTTGGAGGAGGGGTCGGGTGATTGTTCCTCCTCTTCTTTTTCCCATGTGTCTTCTGATCGTGGCTCCCTTCCTACCACTTCAGATCTTATCCCATAAGGGCCTCTCTTTCTGGGTCCCTCGTCTTCGCTTATATCTACTACTCTTTTCCTTTTTCCCTCTCCTTCCTCCTCTGGCCGGCCCCGGTTTCAGGTTCTCGTTGTTTGCTCCTTCCATTTTTTCTAGCCGATTCATCATAGATCTCATGCTGTCTTCCATCTTTTTCATCCAGTCCATTGCCGGACCTCCTGGTTGGTGATTTCCGCCTTCCGCCATTTGTCTTGTTACGTGAACTGCTTTTTGTGAAGTTCCCCACAGACGGCGCCAACTGTTGACGGTGGATTTTGGTCTCAGGGTAATACAGGAATATCACATCCGAGGGAATCCTCCTTCAACTGTGAATTTGTTTGGTTATGCGGGAAACCAAAAGCAAACTTAGCGGAAAACAAGAGAATACGCCAATCAGACAAGGTGATTTAACGTGGTTCGGTGGATTTTGAGATCCGACCTACGTCCACGGACAAGAGCATGGTGGTACTTTTTTATTACTCAAATACACTCCCCGGGTCTCTTCTTTGCTGTTACAAATCGGAGCTTTATGATTCTAATCCCTCACTCTTGTGATGATTTTCAGATGTCTTTTACACATGCTCTACCCTCCTATTTATAATAATACAGAAATCAGACTCCTATTTGCATAAGAAATCCTATTTGGACTCAATTTTCTCTTCTTGTAGGGTTTCCTGATCCGGTACTGCCTTCTTCTTCCGTATTCCCTTTTGGATTCTGACTCCTTCTCCTTGCGAGAGTAGGATATCTTTCTTATCTTATCCATAAGAATGGGGTGCTGTTGTCTTGAACACGGCCCGTTATCTGGTCGGTCTTAATGAGGTCGGCCATGACAATCTTTTATGCTGAGAGTGTTCCTGCCGACCTCTATAGTGCTCGGTCATCTGAACAAAAGTGGTCGGTCTTCACATGTTGTGGTCGGGTCGGCTACATGATCTCAACCAGACAGAGAATTTACCCTTTTCTCCTTGTCGTGCTTTCTTAAATGTTGTAGCGCCTGAAAACACCATCAACAATATGTATTATATATTATATAAGTGATATAATTTATGTAAGTAATATTACGTTATGTTCTTTTTCGTGGATTAAATTGGGGCAGGCCGATTATATGATGAATTGGATTAGAAGTTGTCAAAGGGAAAATTCTTTTGGACTTGGCCAAATAAAATACATAGGAAGGAATGTGCAATGCGTTTTGATAAATTGATAAGTTTATACAGTTAATAAACTTTGAATTCTGACAAGTAATAGTGTGTACTTGTCATGTAATATCGATGATAAGTTACTAGAATAACTAATGATTGTAACAAATAAATAAAGCATGTTTTATTATTGTTGGGGTTGGTGCTCAGAGCGCCAATTTTCGGTTGTATTTTTTTATGAATACTTCTGTAAAATGTTATTATTATGAATAATATATGCAGTTTCTATAATACAATGTATCTTTTAATAAGGTAAAGACGTGATGACCTTAGAATGACTAGTCATGGTACTGTTGCAAAAGCGTCGCTACTGACATTGAGTAGTATCATGACGTTGTCATTCTCAGACAGTTCTTGGTCAAGGTTTACACTACTTGGTCAGTATAGTAAACTCGTTGAGACCGGTACATGTCGTATACTGTAATATATGATTCCAATGGTTTCTCAATGAACCATAAGTCTTGGAGACTAGTATAGACGTGTAAGTGTTTATAGCGGATAAACACTGAACGACTCACCAAAGATTCTTAATTGATGGTACACCAACGTCAATAAGAATCTTTTCGGGTTGAGTAGCACTTGTGATTCTTCGACTTGAGATACCACTGTGGGCGCATGAGACATCTTCCACAATTAGATGCCAGTCACGTCACCGATCTATTTAGATCAGACTTCCGCCTGTTCGTTGGGTGTGGATAGATCCCCAGGGTGTCATGTGTGTATCGAGATAGGATCCGTTAGTTCCGTGTATCAGAGCATAAGTAGTCCATATCATTAGCAATCAGATAAAAACCATGGGCCCGTGGTACAATTTAGAAGTCAGTTCTAAATGTTCTTTTTGAGATTGCTAATAGAATAGTCGACTGGATAATCCCTATAGAGATTTGAAGTTTACATCTATATCTCTGGGATTTATCCGGATACCTGTGACGGATGAATTATACATTTCCCATGACCTCGACCTGTATGATTCAGCGAGTTTATCCGTGATTATCATAATTTACGGGTGGATAAATTATGGACACGAAATTGGATTTCGTGACGGATATGCCTGAATCTAGAGAGTCTCACTAATGAAACATACTCGTAGAGCACTAGGGCAACATTTATAAATAATATTGATTATTTATAAAGACGTTTAAAGGTTAACGCAAAATACATGTGTAGGGACCCGATAGTCATTTCCTTAATTTTTGTGTATTTGTATTTAATATTGGATTAAATCAAATACACATTAATTAATTATCAAATTAAGATATTTGACTAATATCATATTTATATATGTATTTGATATTTAATGTAAATATAATACATATATTTAATATATTTGTATTTAATTAATTTATTAATTATTTAATTGTTAAATGATTAAATTAATTAATGTATAGATATTTTAAAGTTATGATATTTTATATAATGACTTGGTTGCTTTTGTTGACTTTAAACTTTTCATTAAATTGTTTAACGATTAAAGTAATAAGTTGATAAAGCAAAATTTAATGAAACAAAAATAAATATCTAGCTATTATTCACAACATAATTTCGGCCAAGGAAAATTTTGTGCAAGTATATATTATTTTGTTTCATTTAGGGTTTGTTAACCTTTCACAATTTATCAAAAACTCCATTAAAACAAAGGCAAAGAAGCTTGAGAGAAAGAAAAGAAAAATTAAAGAAAAGCTTGGATTTAAGTAAGTATTTCCAACTTGCCATTAGAGAGAAAAATATTTCTCTTGTTCTAGGCTACATCTTATGATGTTCTTAAGTTTTTTCTATTCTTTATTCTTTGTATTTTTGGTGGATGAAAGTTTGATAAAAGGGTTGAGCATGTATAAAGTTGATAGAATGTTACTAATGAAGTAGTAAGCATTATTTTCATGGTTTTAGAACCTTGTTGTCATTCTAGAGTTATTGACCCACTCCTAAATGACCTAAATTTGTTCTATTGTTATTTCATTGTGGTGAGGCTTGATTGTAATGGAAGAAACATGATTGAAGTATTGGATTTAACAAATTTGGTTTAATTTGTCCAATTTGAAGAAATTGAAAAATTAGGATTTAAGACCACTTCCAAATTTGGGGCTTTTCATTTATGTTGTGTATTTGAATGTGTATATGATACATATAAAATCTTTTGTTGATTGATTTTGTCTTAATGTGTTTTGAACTTTGAAAGTGCAAAATGCACATTAATATGCTTCATTGAGGCTCCCGGCCTTGGTGTTAAAATATGGGGTTTTTGTTGCCAATTGTATTTTGAAATTTGGGACATATTTAATTCATATTAGAAATGATTTACAGTCATTCAAAATTATTTTGAATAATTTCGGACTAAAATGAACAAAATACAATGCTTAAGGGTAATTCGGTAAATTCACATAAATTTGATTTATAGTGTTTTATTTCATAATTTGATCATTGGGTAATTAAATAAATAAGTTTATTTAATTGATCCGAGAAAAAATTTTGAAATCGAAAAATTTTGATTTTCCACTATTCCGCTGCGTTACCGGATTTCCACTATAAAACCCCTATAATTATATTATGTGTATTGAGTAATGCCTTATGTTGACATGTGATTATGAAATTAAGTATGCTTGCTGGCCGATTATGGATGTAGGGTAAATGCAGGTTCTGTTTGGACAATTTATTCTTTTGTGATGGGAGATTATTAAGATAAAGATAAACTTGTGCATGAGTGTGTGGCCGTATGGCGTTAACGAAAAGTTATAGAGAGAAATATTAAGATATTATTTAAGTCTAAAGATATTGAGTAAATGCGTTTTGAATCACAATAGTAGTAGGTTAAAATTGTGAAAGTAACATGGTATGTGATATTACATATTAATATATGAATGATCACTATGTAATGTATGAGCAAGTAAGAAGATTAAATATATTATAAGGCACGACACAAGTTTAGTAAAGTAAAAGGAATTATATATGAAATGTGTACGTAATGATATGTTTTGACATAATGATTAGAGTTATGGTTTCTGTAAGTATGATAATCTTAAAGATTAATTTGATACTAAAATTGGGAATCAAGAATTGAATTAATTTATGAGATTGCATAATAGTGAAATATATATATATATATATATATGTAACATGTTGGGGAATTACTAATTTATACGAATAGTCTGCAGAAGAATGTCTATATAATGACAAGCTTACTAGTTTGATGTATGAGTGTATGATAATATGTATAGGAGATGCATATTAGATTGATGAAAACATAAGCTTATAAAGAGATAAGAAAATTAAGTATGGAAGTATACAAGTAATAGAATACAGATATCATTAAAATGTATTTATGCACGAACACATACATGTAATTACATAACAAGCTAAAGATAAGAATAAGTGAAAGTATAAGAAACAAGTATGCATATAGGTGTCTTATGATTTTCAGAAATTGATAAAAATGTTCAAAATGGATTCAAAATTCAAGTGTTTTAAAAGAAAATGTTTCAAAGTTTTCTTTGAAAGAAATGTATTTCAGAAAATATTTTTATAGATTTGATATACATAATGTGGTTTTATGTTTTTCGGGGCATGAGGGAAAAAACTCACCCAGTATGTAACTTGAGATACAATAGAATTGACAGATTCAGAGACATGTGCACATGTGGATGACTGAGGGGACGCTCTCAGATCCTCGAGCAGGACTAGGGTTGACAGTGTTGGGGTTGGTGCTCAGAGCGCCAATCCGGGTCGTATTTATGTCTGATTCATGAATACGAACATCCCCTTATTCCATAATATTACTTATTTATGGTTGCACCTCTTGTTCTTATATACGTATTCGATCTGATTATGATTAGATTGAAACTAAATGTGGTTTAGTGATATGTATATATTAGACAAATGCCCGATAATATATAATGCAGTACACAGTTACAAAGTTAGTTTGTAATTGACATTAGGAAGTGTCACTGCTATATGAATATTATCAAACATAGTTCCTGGTCAAGATTTGCTAACACGGGTCGGTTAGTCAAATCCGTTGAGACCAGTACATGTCGTATATCGAGACTTGGTCCGATGGTTTATCCCAATGAACCATGAGTCTAGGGAGACTCGTATAGACGTGTAGGTGTTTATAATGGATAAACACTGAACGGCTCTCCGAAGATTCTTAATGGATGGTACACCAACGTCAATAAGAATCTTCTCAGGTTGAGTAGCATAGTGGTCCTTCGACTTGAGACACCACTGTGGATGTATGAGACATCCTCCACACTTAGATGGCAGTCACGTCACCGATCTATTTAGATCAGACCTCCGCCTGTTCGTTGGGTGTGGATCGATCCTCAGGATATCATGTGTGTGTCAAGATATGATCCGTCAGTTCTGTGTACAGAACATAGGTAGTCCATATATATTTAGCAGTCTGTTAAATCTGTGGCCACAGTATACATCGGAAGTAAGTTCCGAGTGTTATTTAGAGATTGCTAATAGATACGTCGACGAGATAATACCTATAGAGATTTGACGTTCACATCTATATCTCTGGGATTATCTGGATACCTGTGACGGAGGGATTATACGTATGCAATGACCTCGACCTGTATGATTCAGCTAGTTTATCCGTGATCGTCATAATCTACGGGTGGATAGATTATAGACATGAAATTGGATTTCGTGACGGATATACCTGAATCTAGAGAGTCTCAATAATGAAACATACTCGTAGAGCACTAGAACAACATTAATAAATAATATTGATTATTTATTAAGTCGTTTAAAGGTTAAACGTAAGATACATGCTAAAGGGACCCGATAGTCATTTAGTTAATTATTGTGTATTTACATTTAATACTTGATTAATTTAAATACACATTAATTAAATAGTCAAATTGAGATATTTGACTAATATCCTAAATAAATATATGTATTTGATATTTAATGTAAATATATACATATATTTAATATATTTGTATTTGATTAATTAATTAATTATTTAATTGTTAAATGATTAAATTAATTAAAATATAAATATCTTAACTTAGGATATTTGAATTAAATGGCATGGTTGCCTTTGTTGACCAAGTGATAAATATCTAATAAAGTGTTTTTTAGATATTTAATCAAGTTGATCAAATTTTTGTTAAATGAATTTGAAATGAAATTTTGGTATATATGTATACATAATTTCGGCCATGACCCTTAATTAAATATAATGGTTATATTTTTGAGTTGAAATTGTTGACTTACTTTATTCATTAAATTGTTTGATGATTAAAGTTGCAAGTTGATAAGCAAAATTAAATGAAATAAAATATCATGATATTTTTTATATTTCTCCATCAATTTCGGCCAAGGCTTCTTTTGGAGGAGGTATATATTGTTTCATTTCATTTTAGGGTTTAAGGAGTTCATTTGATACCAAAATAAACATAAAAGAAGTTGAGAGAAAAGCTTGAAGCCTAAAGGAAGATGGCTTGGAAATTATGATTTTGTAAGTTATCTTTCAAAGTCTTCAACATGAAAATTCTTTCTAACATGCTTAGCATCATTTTGTGTTGCTTTGTTGTTGTCTCTCTTCTTATAGTTTGTGTTTTATTTGGTTGTGAACTTTGATGAAAGTGTTGAGCATGTATAATGGAGAAAGCTTGTGACTAGTGTAGTTATAAGTATTCTTTTATGGTTTTGGAAACCTTGTTGCTAATCTAGAGTTGTTGACCCACTCTTAGATGATCTAGATTTGATCTTGAATTGTTTCATTGTGTTGAGACTTTGATTGGATGGAAGAAACATGATTGAAGTATTGGATTTAACCAATTTGGTCTAATTTGTCCAATTTGAAGAAATTGAAAAATTAGGGTTCATGACCAATTCCAAATTTGGGGCTTTTCATATATGTTGTGTATTTGGATGTTTATATGATGCATATAAAGTTTCATGTTCATTGGATTACATCTTGATGTGTTTTGATGCATGAAATGACAAAGTGCACAATAATGCACTTGAGAGGTGCATTCGGCCATGGGTCTAATTTTTGGGCATTTATGTTGTCTTGGTGTTTTAATGTTTTGAACATGCTAAGTTCATCTTAGAAATGATTTAGAATCATTCAAAATTGATTTGATCAATTTCGGACTAAAATGGACAAAGTACCAAGTATAAGGGCAATTCGGTAAATTCACTTAAATATGATTTATTTGAATTTTATTTCATAATTTGATTATTGGATAATTAAATAAATATGTTTATTTAATTAATCCGAGAAAAAGTTTTGAAATCGGAAAATTTGATTTTCCACCGCTTCCGCTGCGTTACCGGATATTCCCCTTAAAACCCTTACAAAATGGTATCAGAGCGAGTCTGATTCTAGGCCTCCATAAAATGATTAGCTTGTTTTATTCAATGTTTAATCACGTTTTCTTGACTTTATACATGCATGTTATAATCTAATTTGATTAGATTTATGGTGTATGACACTTAATGGAATATCCCCGCTTAATAAGGTTTTAAAGTAACTAGTATTTGGAATACTTATTTCTTGGTACGTCTTGTCAATACGGTTTATAAATATCTTTTCGTTTATTACATCCGAGACCGTGCCTCTGCTGTGAGGATGTAGCTGATAGAAATTTATTTATGTCGAATGTATATTAGATACTAGATAAATTCAAGCGAAAGCGGAATCCTGAACGTGCCCTAGCTGTCAGGGTTACGCAAGTAACTTGAGTTTATCATTGACAAGTTTAACATTGGTGCGTCTCCTTGTGGGCCTGCCTTCGCAGCGACAACGAGAAATGGCCAGGACCGGAACCTTGGAGTCACTAGTGAGTGATTGACAATTAGTTGTCTACCTGTGAATATACGTCGGCGAGACCGTGCCTCTGCTGTGAGTCGAAATATATTCATGGGGTCCTCTTCCATTATGGAATTCGATTTAATTATTGAATTCTCATCTTTCCGTTGGGGATTACGGCATTACGTAAAAATAGTGGGAGGCACTGCTAAGTTTAAAATATTCCATAACTTAGGCAGTGTATGTTATTATGCAAATTTCCGCTTGTTTGTTTCCTTATTCTATAGTAGATAGAATTAAACTTTTGTTTACTGCACATATATTTTGATATGTTATCTGACTAGACTCTTGGTTGCAGTTATTCTAGAATAGGTTCTAGATACTAATAGACTAGGATATTATTAGATTAGTCTAAACCATCGGGAACTGTTGTTCCGATTTTCTTGAAAAATAAAGATGGTTAATGACTTAGTTTCTAAGTCATGATAGATAATCTAGATAGATATCCCCTTTAGGATATAATACTTTAGAGACAATAGTTTCTTATGCAGTAAGAATTGACTTGAATTAGTTCATGTCTCGAGATTCTTGACAGGCATTTAGAAAGCCCTATTAGGTATTTGTTTATCTAGTAATGACGTTTCTAAGCTTTAATTACCTTTAGAGGTAATGTGTCTGACACAATTTGCTAATCAGTTATTTACAATTGTTGTGAATAGTTGAATGCAAATAGTAAAGCTAAAGAAAAGAGATGTGTATATTTGTGTATAGAAAATATCGATTTTCACAATACTACAACTATAGGTATTGGATATCAGATCTCTCGTCTAGTTATTTGAAATATTGGTTAACGATTGTTTTGATATTTGATATCGGAACTTGCGACTATTGAATAGTCACTTATTCTTTATAAACAATTGTTACATATTTTATAATAACTAGTAGTGTCATTGACGTAGAGATAAACATAAAGAAAAATTATTCGGTAAAGTAAATAATTTAGAACGGTGCTTTATGAATTTAATCACTTAAGTATTGGATGCTCAATCCGTATGGTAAAGGATGGTTTGATACTAGATCACACCACACATCCTTATCCATTTAATGAATATTGTATTCAGGAAAGTGATTAAGATCTCGTTTAACCAATGATTGTCATTGGACCACCAAATTTATTTAACTGATACATTGGATGTATGTAGTTTTATAAATAATAATTGCTTAAGGTAGTTTTCTTTATTTCGTAACTTAGTTGATGAATTGTCATAACTTAGTTACGTGTTTCTGAAGGAACACATATTGAAAGTCTTGAAAGTATCAAGAACTTTCAATCGTTCTGATGAAACGTAGATTGAACATTTTTGACTTGTTCAAATATATTCAATCTGAAGAATTTTGAAAACTTGATCCTTAAAATTCATTACATGTCTTTGAACTGTTCAAAGATCTTTGATACGATCAAACATATGAATTTAAAGCAATTAGTTCTAAAGTTATTCAGTGAATATGATTCATATTCAATATTGTTCTTCCACGATTCCATCTTGATGGAATTGAGTAGTGAGAGCAATCGAATCTTATATGATTTGGTTCGTTTGATATTGAATGTTACCGAATTAGTTTCAATACTCTTGGGGTTATACCCAGTAACACTAATTCATCTCTTTAATTAATGTTCCATTTTTTCTACAGTTGCATATATGATATGTATAGGTAGAAAATTTGAATCTTGAAAAGTTTGAGATTTCAATCTTTCTTTTATATAATAGTTATATAATGGAAATTACTTACACCTCGGAGGTATAAGTAAAAGTTTATCGTTTATTCTGTTTAATAGAATATTGTATTCTATTTAATAGAATATCTTTCCTACGATTCTAAGTAATAAAATCGTTTTATTACTTGGTGTGTAACATCAGATGTTAACTATTGTAGAAAAGACTTGACTTATTGAAGTCAAATGTGAGAATGATAAATTATAAATGGAACTACGTAATTAATAAGATGAAACAACCCTTATACATCTTCCGTACAAGTCTAATAGGATAACAGAATCATTCACGAGTATTTGATACTTAATGGTTCCGTTGTTTTCTTATTGAAGAAAAATTATCCTATAACTTATAATGGAAGCGATATTTGATATCGATTCTGGAAGTTCACCATTGAACCATAGATCTAAGATTGTTCATAGCTTACTACGATCAAGTTTTGAACTTGATTACGCTTTCATTATGAATTAGTTCATGATATGTGCTAATTGTTTGCGCAGCGAAAGCATTGTGAGCTTATTAAAGGTTTGACCTTTACAGTATGACAGTGAGAAAAGTTATACTCAACAATCTATTGTAGATTCTGAGAAAACTTATCTCTAAGTCACACTAAATGAACAATTAAAGATATATTGGTTAATGTTGATAATAAACTGTATATCTTAGCTAAAGAATGCAAAGTGGCGTTTTTGGATGACTTATTCGAATAAGAGATCATTTGTGATTTCCTTGTTTGAAGTGTACATTCTGGAATTGCCCTAGAGTTTGTGTTCTGCTGAAATTGCAGTTTAGTGTGCTGGCTTATAGAGCCTATTGTAGACTCGGATAAGTCTTCCAGAAATATGTGTTCTCTATTTTTGATATCGTCAGATTGTCTGATCTTGTCAAAGTATATAGAATACATATGTGATTAGAAGGGTTAGTGGGAGCGTACATATTACTTTCTAGTGTTATATATCTTAACGGCATTATCATTATTATAGTAATAATGAGATGTTTGTAAGGTAAAAGATTTACCTAAGTCTTCTTTACTCCGTGTGAAAGCAGTGGGAGTTGTCTCTGTTATATTTGATATAAAGTTTTATATATGATATGAAACTTGGAGAATTATGAGATACTTCTATTAGTCGTACATTAGATATGATCTAATGAAGGACATAACAGGCTATCTGTATGACAGTTAGTATAACTGTTCGACAGTTATTGTATGTCTTATACAAAGTATTCATCTTTCGTAAAGGATGATTCCTTTTTCGAAAGAGATATTGATTAGAATGTCTAAACAATATTATGTATCATTTGATGATGACATAGTGAATACTTTATTATGTGCGATTATCGATGTCGATTTAATCATAATTGTTACGAGTTATTTTGACATCCTATAGACCATAGGATGGATCTTGAAACACGTTCTTTGTGATCTTTGAAATATTAAGAACGAGTTTCTAATTCATGGAGAATATAGTCTACAACCATTAGGGTCATATTAGTTTTGAGACTAATTATGACATTAGACAGTCTACGTCATAAAGAGTCACAAAAGATGCAGTGGGAGTGTCACGAAGGATTCTACTATTTAGTGGAATCAAATGCAACTTTTGAAGTATTGACTTATGAAGTTGCATAGTGACCTTTTAAATTAGAAGTTTTTGAATTGTTATTGTGCTTGCGGTTGTCTTCATAGTATTTTGGATTTAATCCTTAAATACTTGGACAACTCAGTAGCTGTAGCACAATACTGTGTAGCATCAGAGTCATATTAATGTATAATCTAGATTCTACAAAATATGAATGATGCTGACTATGGGAAACAATGGAGTTTGTTTGACAAACTCAATATGTCATAGCAGACTTGTTTTTGTTGCCTACCTCTTAAGTACTGGGTGAGCTTTTGAGGGCCATGTGCATACGATGCACATTGAGACGTGTATATGATACCGTGGATTGGCACTAGAGCAAGTGGGAGAAATTGTTGGGGTTGGTACTCAGAGCGCCAATCCGGGCCGTATTTATGTCTAATTCATGAATACGAACATCCCCTTATTCCATAATATTACTTATTTATGGTTGCACCTCTTGTTCTTATATACGTATTCGATCTGATTATGATTAGTTTGAAACTAAATGTGGTTTAGTGATATGTATATATTAGACAAAGGCCCGATAATATATAATGCAGTACACAGTTACAAAGTTAGTTTGTAATTGACATTGGGAAGTGTCACTGCTATATGAATATTATCAAACATAGTTCCTGGTCAAGATTTGCTAACACGGGTCGGTTAGTCAAATTCGTTGAGACCAGTACATGTCGTATATCGAGACTTGGTCCGATGGTTTATCCCAATGAACCATGAGTCTAGGGAGACTCGTATAGACGTGTAGGTGTTTATAATGGATAAAAATTGAACGGCTCACCGAAGATTCTTAATGGATGGTACACCAACGTCAATAAGAATATTCTCGGGTTGAGTAGCATAGTGGTCCTTCGACTTGAGACACCACTGTGGATGTATGAGACATCCTCCACACTTAGATGGCAGTCACGTCACCGATCTATTTAGATCAGACCTCCGCCTGTTCGTTGGGTGTGGATCGATCCTCAGGATATCCTGTGTGTGTCAAGATAGGATCCGTCAGTTCTGTGTACAGAGCATAGGTAGTCCATATATATTTAGCAGTCTGTTAAATCTGTGGCCACAGTATACATCGGAAGTAAGTTCCGAGTGTTATTTAGAGATTGCTAATAGATACGTCGACGAGATAATACATATAGAGATTTGACGTTCACATCTATATCTCTGGGATTATCTGGATACCTGTGACGGAGGGATTATACGTATGCAATGACCTCGACCTGTATGATTCAGCTAGTTTATCCGTGATCGTCATAATCTACGGGTGGATAGATTATAGACATGAAATTGGATTTCGTGACGGATATACCTGAATCTAGAGAGTCTCAATAATAAAACATACTCGTAGAGCACTAGAACAACATTAATAAATAATATTGATTATTTATTAAGTCGTTTAAAGGTTAAACGTAAGATACATGCTAAAGGGACCCGATAGTCATTTAGTTAATTATTGTGTATTTACATTTAATACTTGATTAATTTAAATACACATTAATTAAATAGTCAAATTGAGATATTTGACTAATATCCTAAATAAATATATGTATTTGATATTTAATGTAAATATTATACATATATTTAATATATTTGTATTTGATTAATTAATTAATTATTTAATTGTTAAATGATTAAATTAATTAAAATATAAATATCTTAACTTAGGATATTTGAATTAAATGGCATGGTTGCCTTTGTTGACCAAGTGATAAATATCTAATAAAGTGTTTTTTAGATATTTAATCAAGTTGATCAAATTTTTGTTAAATGAATTTGAAATGAAATTTTGGTATATATGTATACATAATTTCGGCCATGACCCTTAATTAAATATAATGGTTATATTTTTGAGTTGCAATTGTTGACTTACTTTATTCATTAAATTGTTTGATGATTAAAGTTGCAAGTTGATAAGCAAAATTAAATGAAATAAAATATCATGATATTTTGTATATTTCTCCATCAATTTCGGCCAAGGCTTCTTTTGGAGGAGGTATATATTGTTTCATTTAATTTTAGGGTTTAAGGAGTTCATTTGATACCAAAATAAACATAAAAGAAGTTGAGAGAAAAGCTTGAAGCCTAAAGGAAGATGGCTTGGAAATTATGATTTTGTAAGTTATCTTTCAAAGTCTTCAACATGAAAATTCTTTCTAACATGCTTAGCATCATTTTGTGTTGCTTTGTTGTTGTCTCTCTTCTTATAGTTTGTGTTTTATTTGGTTGTGAACTTTGATGAAAGTGTTGAGCATGTATAATGGAGAAAGCTTGTGACTAGTGTAGTTATAAGTATTCTTTTATGGTTTTGGAAACCTTGTTGCTAATCTAGAGTTGTTGACCCACTCTTAGATGACCTAGATTGATCTTGAATTGTTTCATTGTGTTTAGACTTTGATTGGATGGAAGAAACATGATTGAAGTATTGGATTTAACCAATTTGGTCTAATTTGTCCAATTTGAAGAAATTGAAAAATTAGGGTTCATGACCAATTCCAAATTTGGGGCTTTTCATATATGTTGTGTATTTGGATGTGTATATGATGCATATAAAGTTTCATGTTCATTGGATTACATCTTGATGTGTTTTGATGCATGAAATGACAAAGTGCACAATAATGCACTTGAGAGGTGCATTCGGCCATGGGTCTAATTTTTGGGCATTTATGTTGTCTTGGTGTTTTAATGTTTTGAACATGCTAAGTTCATCTTAGAAATGATTTAGAATCATTCAAAATTGATTTGATCAATTTCGGACTAAAATGGACAAAGTACCAAGTATAAGGGCAATTCGGTAAATTCACTTAAATATGATTTATTTGAATTTTATTTCATAATTTGATTATTGGATAATTAAATAAATATGTTTATTTATTAATCCGAGAAAAAGTTTTGAAATCAGAAAATTTGATTTTCCACCGCTTCCGCTGCGTTACCGGATATTCCCCTTAAAACCCTTACAGACAGATCCCCGAAATCCTGGTTTTGAACTTTGGTGGTAGCATAGATCCGCACCCCCAGCTCCAGATTGTGGCTTGGGGGACGTCGATACGTAACGCCCCAAGACTACCAGATATGAGACAATAGTGTCATGCTTTGGGGGACGGCGATACGTAACGCCCCAAAGTCATGGATTTGCACTTCTGCCTCCAGATATGCGTATGGGGGGACGGTGATACGTAACGCCCTCATACGTCGAGTTTTTTAAACAGAGACATGGAACTTATAGAAAGTTTTCATTTTTTAAATTCAAATTTTAGTTTTCGGAGATACAGATTTCAGATAAAGACTTCAGTTTTCAGAAACATTCCTCAGATGAACAGTTTTCAGAAAACAATATTACAAAAAGACAAGTTTTATAAAAAATTTCAGATACAGTATTCAAAAACAGTTTTTCAGGAAAGGTTTCCAAAAAGTACTTTTCTAAAAACATGACATGCTAGAGTGGAGTATAAATTACTATTATGTGTATAGTTTGGAATAAATGTATAATGGCATGATTGCATTGATATGTATATATGGTTAATATATGTGCGTGGCATATTCATATAGAAGTAACATTGTGTTAAATACTAGTGCATGATAGCATGATTTTATTTAAATGCATATACATTATTGATGACTGTATGAGTTGTATGCTCACTTAGAAAGAACATATTGTAAAGATGTTATAACAGAATGATATAATAACATATGCATGTATACATGATTGGTGGTAGTGGATAAAATGTTTGACGGAAATAATGTTTTAATATAACTAATTTTATGATATTTCAAGAAAGAAAAAGTAAGAAAGTTATTATAATTGCCTAATCTAGATTAGCACATAGTAACATAAAGGTAAAGAGAAAAATCAGAGTAGCGCAGCAGAAGTGTGATGGATCTCGATATGTAATTAGTAAAATAGAAATTTGATGGATGTTGAAGATGTAAACAAGAAACAAGATTTAAAATATGAGTGTGATCAGATAAAAAGATTAATAACTAGTAGTATAATTGGAAATGGATAGAAATAGATGGATAACTCAGACCCTGTAAATATTTGCATGGTCACTTAGACAGCTAGGTTAATACAGAAACATGATTCACAACTTGTATGTGTTTGACGCTTAAGGAATGGGCATAGTTAATTATTGAGTCTTATGACTCACTACCCAACAGTGTTTGAGTTTTACAGGTTGGTGACTTGATCGGTCGACCACAGACACCAGAGCTTGAGGAGCCGGATAGTAGAGTTGCAGTCAGCCAGTCACCAGGTCTTGGGGTATAAGTTAGCTGTAAAAAGTTTGATTTTGTAAAGAGTTTAAGTTGTATAAGTCAAGTTTGTAAAAGTTTTTATTTATAGGCATTTTCGGGCACGGAGCCTAATTGTATTTTGTCCTGAGTTTGTTATCTTATCATTATGTTTTGTGTCGGGCCCTATAGGTTGTATTGAGGTGATGGACTTGATCCAGGTTGCATGACTTTTAGCAGATGTCATGCTGAAATTTCGACAGATCAGAGACTTATGGAGGCAAGATTAGCATGTCTCCTGCCGGTAGCATCCTGGCTTAGGCAGGATGTTACACTCTGACCCAAGTCTCAGATTGGGACTTGTGTCAGGAAAGAGCTTGCAGCCGAGCCGACCGGTCTCAACCCGGGTCCCTTTTCTGTCCCCTTCCCCGGGACGAGACCTAGGCCCGGACCCGAAGTTAGGGCCGAGACCTGGGCCGAGACCAAGACTGGGACTAGAGCTGGGACGGGAACGAGACCCTGGGCCGAGACCTGATTGCGACCTGGCCCCGGGGCCGGGGATCGGGAGCCGGGACCCGAGACCAGGACCCTGCACGGATCCTGTTACTAATAGTATAATATTATTTATTTAGTTGTTTATTTTTTATATTTATAATTATTTATAAAAAATATATTAATAATATGAATAAATTATTTGTATTTAAAAATAATTTTATTATAAATATATTTAAAATTATTATAATTAATTAAAACAATGATAATTAAAATAACATCAAATAAATAAATTATATTTTATTAAAAATGCTTTTCAATTTTTAGATTATTTTTAATATATAGTTTATTGAGTTAATAAATTAATTATTAATAAATATTGATATTTAGTATAAAATGGTAAATTTTTCCATAAAAATTATATGATATTTTTTCTTCTTGGAATTTTGGATGGCAATTCAGGTAAAGGCAGCGGAACGCGAAAAATCAAAACTTTCCAATTTCAATAATTTTTCTTGGGTAATTAAAATAAACTAATTTAATTTAATTACTCAATACTTAAAAATTGAAATTTTTACCCAAAAATCAGATTTTTCAGTAATTACCGTTTAGCCCCAAAATTTTATTTTTTTGTCATTTTAGTCATAAATTGTCGAATACAATTCTAATTGATTCCAAATCAATCCCAAAATGATTTATACATATCTAATACATGAAAATATAATTTGCAACTCAAAGAAACTGATATTCTAGAAATTTTCGAATGGTCCCCATATTTTCAAGAATTTACAATTTGGCCCTTTTTGTTCAAAACATGTCAAGATCAAATCCAAAAATTCTCAATTTTAATATACATCATATATACATCAAATTACATTACATATATGAAAAGTCTCAAATTTGGAGTGGGTTATGAATCCTAATTTTACAATTTTAATAAATTGATAAATTAATTAAATCCAACACTTTAATTCAATTCTCACAACACCAAATAAGTTTCACCATCATAAAACAACTCAAGAACAATTCTAGGTCATTTATGATTCATTTATGACTGGCTAAGTAATTCTAGAATGGCAACAACATTATCAAATAATGAAAAGAATACTTTATTACACTTAATAAGAATTCTTTGAATTCATACATGCTTACGTCTTTCTATCAAGCTTCGAACCACCAAAATACATCTACAAAAGAATAGAGAAGAAACTAAGTTACACATGTTGAAGCCTAATATAATAGAAACAATTTTCATGAAGGAAAAAGTAAGAAAAACTTACTAAAAACTTTGATTTTCCAAGTTTTTTCTTTCTTTTTCTCATTTGCTCTCTATCTTTCTTCGTATTTTGATTTTAGGGTTCTTGAAATTATGAAACAAAAATGAAAAGGATGGCTTTTATATTTTTTTTCCAAAAGACCAAAAATTGGCAAAAAAATACGAGCCAAGTGTTTTATTTTTATTTCATTAATTAATTGGAAAAAGATTTAATGAAAATTTATGGTAATAAATCAACAAATAATTTGATGTTTATCACAAATAATCCAATTAAATCATGTCATTTAAAACTAATCAAAATTGGCTAAAAAAATCCAATCAAATTAGGTCATTTATCTTACTTTATTAAAGTAAACTATATATTAACTCTTTAATTAATTTAATTATTCAACATTTGAATAATCAAATAATTAAATAAAAATATCTCAAATATTTGTATTATATTTACATTAAAAAATCAAAATACATATATTAATAATAAATATCAAATATCACAATTTGACATTTAATAAATGGTCAAAAGATCCTAAACGCATGTATCTTTGTTTAACCGTTAAACGACTTATAAATAATCAGTATTATTTATAAAAGTTGCCCTAGTGCCCTACGAGTATATCTCATTAGTGAGACTCTCTAGGTTCAGGCATATTCATCACGAAATCCAATTTCGTGTCCATAATCTACCCACCCGTAAATTATGACGAACACAGATAAAATCTCTGAACCATACAGTTCGAGATCACTGCATACGTACAATCATTCCGTCACAAGTATCTGAATTATCCTTGAGATATAGATATAAATGTCTATAGGTATTATTCCATCAACGATTCTATTAGCAATCTCTTAAATAACACTTAGAACTGATTTCTTTAGTGTATCACGGGCCCATGGATTTAACAGATTGCTAATTCGATAATGGATACCTATGCTTTGTACATAGAATTGACGGGTCCTATCTTGATACGCACAGGATATCCTGAGGATCAGTCCACACCCAATGAACATGAGGAGGTCTGATCTAAATAGATCGGTGACGTGACTGTCATCAAAGTGTGGATGATACCTCGTACATCCACAATGATATCTCAAGTTGAAGGATCAAATTGCTCACTCAACCCGAGAAGATTTTAATTGACGTTGGTGTACCATCTATTTAGAATCTTTAGTGAGTTGTTCAGTGTTTATCCGATATAAACCCTACGTGTCTATATGAGTATCCCGAGACTCATGGTTCATTGAGAAACCATTAGAATACATCATTATAATATACAACACGTACCGGTCTCAACGTGTTTATTTACTGACCAAGTAATTGTAAACTTTGACCATAAACAGTTAAAGAATGATATTGTTATGATACTGCTCAATGTTAGTTGCGACGCTTTTGCAACTGTATCATAACCAATCGCTTTATGGTCATTTACGTCTTTACCATATAATAAAAGAATTTATATTACAGAAACTGCTAATTTTATTCATTAATAAAATATATACAAGAATATTTACAGGGAAATAAATAAGAAATTGGCGCTCAGAGCACCAACCCTAACACTTCTCTCTCAACTTTCTTGTATTAACCGAACAATTGAATCAAAATCCATCACTATTTCCTCTCATTTTCCCTCGTCTCGTCTCTTCTCCTCTCCTTCCAAACAAACACTACCTTAGAGTTTTGTTTGGGCTCATTTGACCGTTTCAATAAAATTAATAATTATGGAAATTGTCATTTGTCGACAGTTAACCTAAAAATGAAATATCTCCGGTTTTTAAAACTTTTTATATGTCCACCCAAGTAATAAAAAAAAAATATATTTTACATCCAAAAATTAGTTATAGATAAATTTTATACCCAAAAATTAATTATGAAAAATGATATTTTACACCAAACAATACTACAAAACACGCTTTTAATGACGGTTGAAAACGAGAAATATGACGATTTTTCAACCATCATCTCAAACGGCGTCATTAAAAATCGTATATTAATGACGATTAAAATTTAATCATTTTAAATAAAATAATGACGGTTCTTTTAAAAAATCATCATATATTTTAATATTAATGACTGTTTTAAAAACAAAATTGTCACTAATATTTCATAATAATGACTGTTATATATAAAACCATTATAACATTTAGAGAGAATATGATGGTTATTTGTAATAATCATCATCTTATGTTAGTAGATAATATGATTGTTATTACAATAACCGTCATCTTATATATGTTAATAGATAATATTATGGTTACTATAAATAACCGTCATCTTATGTTTAATTTTTATTTAAATATCTCAATTACACTGTTAACTTTATTCTGGAATTTTATGATTGTTATTAATATAAAATTGTCATAATATCTCCTGAGTATTCAATGATAGTTATATAATAAAATCATCATTAAATATTTGGAGAATGACGTCGGTTAATTTTACAAACCGTCATTGTTACTCACTTAACATAATTTATGACGAGTATTTATTCAAACAGTCGTCGTTTTTAAGAAATTTATGACGTGTACAACTGTCATAATTTTTTTTAATATCGGTTTTTATACTAAACCGTCATAAATTATCCGTCATCTTTATGTGATTGTGTAGTAGTCAAAAAATTAATAATTTGAATATAAAATATCTATTTTAATAACTTGTGGTAGACATATGAAAATTTTCAAAAATCAAGAATATTTTTTTAATTTTAACTTAAGATTGGGATGGACATATAATAATTTCCATATTAACCATTAAAAAAAAAAAAGGATGGCTATGGGGTAGCCTAAACAGAAGGTCGGTTGGGGTTATTAAATTTAACTAAAATTAAGGGTTTAAATTGAAGAAATTAATATATATTACAATAATGAAATAAAAAAAATTTATTTTATCTATAAAAGATCACATATTTATAAACTATTCTAATATCTCAAAAATTCAAAACTGCTCGCATACAATCTTTACCATTTTCAATTCTCACTCATACTACATGCATTTTTTTTTTTTAATTGTAGTACTACCAAATGCATTTTATTGTACTAAGAAATATACATTTTTTTCTTTTTAAGTTTTGCTTATAAATACTGGTAAACATAATTAACCAGGCTTGAAGTCAACCTAATGTCTCTCAAGCTAGACTTATCAATATTAAGTCTGACTCAAAAATCTGAAAAAACAAACTCCCGTCCACACGAAAAACTCTTCGATACGATACTACAAAAAAATGGAGATTATCGACCTAATATTTGATCGGTAATCTCAAAAATTCAATCAATAATAATGATTACCGATCGAAATCGACCGAATTTTTTCAGTCGATATTTGACTTGACGATAATAAATTACCGATCGAAATAAGATCGACCGGTAAAATTACCGACCGAATTACCTACCGAAATATTCAGTCGATAATTTGTTTAAAAAATATTTAATCGGTAAACTCACTGCATTTTAAAAAAAAAATTGACGAGCTGCACACCCGAGCCTTAGTACCACCCAAAGACTGGTCCAGACTAAACTCACACAATTCACATTTAATTATATAAATTAATACAATTGGTGTGACTTGAACCATTGACCTCAAGGTATAAAAAATATAAAGAATATGTGTGTGTGTGATATTAAATATTATATATAAGTTACCGATCGAAACTTAATTCGGTCGGTAAAATGTTTAATTTTTTTATATAATTAATATTATTTTAACTACTGAATTTCATTCAATCGCTATTTATTATCAATTACCGACTGAATATTCCGTCAGTAATTGTTGGCCCCATAAAATAGCACCGAATTAACTTTCAGTGTCATGCTGCCGACCGAATATCAACTGAATATTCAATCAATATTTGGTCAGAATTTATTTTTTATTTTTCATGATCGATAATTCTTATATTTTTTTATAGTGCGAGACAAGGTGACTGATTAACTCAAGAAAGCAGTTGCTGATAAGAAGAAAATTCATTTTTAAATATGAGTTACACATTTGTGGCATGATTGAATTATCATATAAAATATTTCTTAGACAAGAAAATACTCTTAATTAAAGATACCTGGGAATTATATGGAAAAATTGTGGCTGCTAAAAAGATCCAATGTTTTTGTTAGTTAATACTTTTTGGAAGAATCCCTACTAAGGATTTTCTCCATAAAAAGGAGGAATTTTGGATTTTAATTCTCTGAATTGTGTTTTTGTGATTGGAAAGTAGATACAATTAATCATCTTCTCATCTCATGTTCATTCGTTTGAAAAGTGTGATCTTAGATTTTTGATTGGTTAGATATTGATTGGGTCTCTCTAAATAATCCGACTATATTGATTGAATCTCTTAATTTTTTGTATTATGAAAGAAATCATCTGATTTTATGAAAACTTTATTTACGACTTCATTTTTGATGTATTTGGCTTGAAAAAAAATATGTTTTTTCAATGGTAAACCTTTTGATCTAATCCAAACTTGTGAGAGATTTTAGGCTTAATCTCTATGTGATTGTCTATCAAATACGAATATTTTGACATTTTTAGAGTTTGATTTGATGATATCTCCTTCCAGTGCTAAATCTTGGATTTTTGCATTGATCTTGTAATCCTCTTTTTCTCTTCTATGATCTCTCTATGTTATAATTTTCAAATACTTATTATTGGTGAATCTTATTTTTCTTAAACAACGTGGTTTAATGGTGTAGGGTTTTAAGACTTTATCTTGAAGTTTTAGGTTTGATTTTAGATAGTGCGTTTCTTGTAAGAGCCTGAGACATCCATAGATTTTACTCGCTCCGCTTAAGCGCGAAGAGGTGATTTGATACGGGATTTCGAATGATTCCAGAAAAAAATCTTATTTATTTATTTATTTATAATATTACTCTACTACCCCTATTCGTCCAAAAAAAAAAAAGATTACGTAGATATTGATTTGTGCATGCCGGTCAATTTTACCTACTGATATATATACCTTTATTATATATAATTTCCACATTCTAAACAAATTGACAGATCTAACCATTTTTAATATCACTAATTTTAATTTTTTTATATATATAATTTTAATGATGAAATGTCAAATTAGTCAGTCCACGTACGTCACTTTTTTCCATTAATATGTTTGGTATTATCTTAACATGACCCCACGTAAAGGTTATCAAAATGTTATAATATTCAAATGTGACATGACATCTTCTAGAGATTATAAATCTATATTATAACTTTTGGGTCCCAACGAATAGTTTACAATAAAACTAAACCATCAATCACATTCGAGACTCCATATTTTCAACATATTTGAAAAGAATTTTCCAGAAAGTTAAGAGTAGATATTTCTCTCAAAAGTAGATTCTCCAACTCATATTTGATAGATACTTTGATTTTATATAAATCAACATATTAATTTATTTAGTTTCTCAGTAGATTTCAGGTTAAAAATATATTGAGAAAATGAATAAAACCCCTAAGCAAAATTCCTCTTATGTTTTAAATTTAAGGGAAACTCTCTCAAGCTTAAAATACCAAAATTTTAACGTAAAATCTCAAATATCGATTGAGATTCTGGATCTCTGGCTAACCATTTAGTTTGAGATTTGGGACGATTTTTCGTCACAATTCAAAAATTCAGTTGGGATTCGATACGATGTTTTGGTTTCGAATCACAATCGAGATGGGACAGAACAAGACTGGTATGAAATATCTCTGATTGTCATCCCTACTTATGTTTTATAGTATGAACCAAAATATTTATAATAAAATTCATTTTTCATATTTCGTTTAATTTCCCCATATATCAGGAGAATTTTTCTATATATGTAAATATATATATAATTATAACAATATGTGGAAAGAAAAAAATCCATTCTCATATGTCGTTACCATCAATCTAGAGAAATATTTTATCTTTAATAATATGCACTCTCAAGTCAATTTATAATATAAGATAGTTTAATTTAGACGTTAAGAGATTTTGATACAACTTCTTGGTAATTGGCATACATGACATTGAAATTAATTTGCATGAATCATTTTCATAATTGGCATACATGACGACCTTCCAAAGTACTAGCGTACGTGTGACGTTCTTCAACTTGTTCGAACACGCCTTTGTAAAATAGCGTGTGTTCGAGTGGAGTTCCACGGACGTTTGAATGGCCCTACGATTTTTAGACATAAAATTCTGGAATTTCGGCCCACTATAAATAGGCCATTTAGATATTTTCTCTCTCATTTCTCATTCTCTCTTCCTCACGTCTCTCTCTCTCAAAATCTCATGTTAGAGC
Organism: Zanthoxylum bungeanum; assembly: GCA_019454045.1. Lineage (NCBI taxonomy): Eukaryota > Viridiplantae > Streptophyta > Magnoliopsida > Sapindales > Rutaceae > Zanthoxylum > Zanthoxylum bungeanum. The sequence continues at coordinate 55,380 of SKCR01021371.1, forward strand.
TTCAAATCAAGCTTGAATCTTGAAGATTATTATGCATTTTCAAGCATTAGGTGAGTCAATTAAGCTCATTATCCTCATTTATAGCTTTTGTTTGCATTTTAATATGAGTTTCTCAAGTTAAGGTTGAAAACTATGATGATCCATTTTGATTTTTCATGATCTTAGTTAGCTAGCAAGTTAATCATACTTAGATAAGTGATTAATAATATGATTCATGCATGGATTGGGTTAGATCAATGCCTAGGTTTGGATTTGGTCATTTCCATGGATTTAGATTATGGTATGCATGATTATCATGATATGAACATGTAATAGTCCATGATTTACGATTATTGTTGAGATTGTGACTTGTAGAACATGATATGGGTCCCATATTGGGTGAGCTACTTGGAGGTTTGGTCGTGGGCCTCCCTTTTGTAGCTTTGAGAGATATTTCAAGTGACTAAGACGATCATATTGTAATGACCCATAGCATGACATGAGCATGTCACACTATAAGTATGAGTAGTAGTGTCAGTGGTTCAGTTCAAGTTAAGCATTGACTCAGCATAACTTGAGATGTTAAATAAGTGCCTTAGACTGTCACAGTAGCATGAATATACATATCATGACATTCACGAACATATTTAGATTTGTTATGTTTCGTGTGCTAACTATACTTGAACGCATTATAGATTTCCCACAAGAGTTCCTCCAGTTACATTTGAGCTTGTCAGCGTTAGGACGTTAGTTCAGTGAGTGAATGCTACTCATTTCATTATGTTTTCAAGTTATTTAGTTTCACGGTATACATTAGTTTCAGTATATATGATACAATCTATGTTTTACGTCTTATGTATCAGTTTAAGTTTTCAGTTTAAGAAATCAGTTATGTATTCAGCTACATATTCAGTTTATGGGTTCAGTTTATGTTTTCAGCTCATGTGTTCAGATTACATTTTCATTTTACACTTTAGTTTGCGTCAAACGTCACATGTACATGATGCATGTTCCAGTTTGTGAGATTTTATTTAGAAGTACTGGTTAGGGTTCCGTTCGAACGGTGCTCATCTCATACTTATTCTAAAATTGGTAATGGGTCTCGTATGAACATTGTTTGCATAAGCTAGTGCACATGTCATTTATGTGTATGATTTCATGTTTTATGTTCTCAATCAAAATGCATGTTTATAGTTTTCAGTCTTTGATGGATATTATTTTGAATTACGTTTTAGTTTACGGTTGATGTCTTCTCAAGCGTTAGAATTTCAGTTTACAATTAAAGTTTTCATGAATCATGATTTCATGTTACAAGTGCGTAGTTCATGTTTCCAACTCGTTAATGACGTTTATAAGTTTTAATAAATATTTTTTACAAGAAACAAGAAAACGTTATTTTCAAACCCCATTTTAGTACTGCCCCTCAGCAGGTCTAATGGTTTTCGATAAACCCTCTTAGACTATTACCATTCAGCAAGTCTAATGGTTTCAGATAAACTCTCTTATACTATTTTAGTTACAGCTCATCATCAATGCTTACATGGTGTTAGGTCCCGCTAAGTATGTTTAATGCCCTTAGGTTACGGAACTGGTGAAATTTTCAAAATAACTATCTTTATATACTTGTTTTATGAATTAGCTTTGTGTTTTCTCAGATCGTGTTTATAGTCTCTAGATAGAAAGCATAGTTTTCAGTAAATAGCTCAGTTTACAACAAATATGACAGTTTATAACAAATAATATGATTTTCAGCAAATAACATGATTTTCAGAAATAGCACGATTTCCAACAAATAGTATGATTTTCAGCAAATAGTATGGTTTTCAGTGATAGCATGGTTTTCAACAAATAGTATGGTTTTCAGTATACAACAAAGTTTTTAGTAAAAAGTTCGGTTTTCAATAAAGAGATACAATTTTCAGAATAGTGTGAAGTTTTCAGTTGAGCTGATGTTTACAGAGAAAACATGTTTCTAGCTTGTAGTTGTGTTCTTACATTTCCAGTTCTAGTAACTCTCAGTCATATTACAGTTTTCAGTTTCAAGATGACGTTTATAAGTCATGTCTTTTTTTTAATTGTATGTGATTTTACCTCACCATATGTCAGTTTCCAGTTATGTACAGGTTCTCAATTATATTACAGCTAAATAAGTATATGGTTACATATGACTCAGAACTCAGGTTTGACGTAGCTTTGTAGTTATTTATGTATATGTCATCATATTATTTTATGATATGTGTTACGTTCACTCACCAAGTCGCCTGTTCGACTTACTCCTATCAGTTTCAATTTTGCAGGTATTTCATAGATGCAAGTGGAGAACAACATTATGAGGGCGATGGACAAGCAACTACAGTCATTATGGTCAAGCTGTTAGATTTGCAATGTCAGTGTCCGCTATATGAGCGTGGTATCATGTTATGTCGTGTAATTGTGTATTAATAAGACATGTAATTCTTGTTGTAATCAACATGTTACATGTATCAAGTTAATTAATGCATTAATATGTTTCAGTTATGTATGTTTACATCAAATGTAGTAATTATGCATGGTTTAAACAGAATTAATCACCTCAGGTTTGGGTTGGCTTTAACCACGAGTTTAAGGTGGTTTGATATAGTTATGATTGAGTTGTCCATGTGTAATGAAGCATGTTTATATTAAGTTCATGTGTAATAATGCATGTATGAATAAGACATGTTTAAGCCATGAGTAGTCATGTAGTGTACGTGTCAGTCATAAAATTTATGGAGATGGCTAAGTCGTTTCCTGCCGATCCCGTCTTGGGAAACCATGATGTGACACCAATGACAAAAAGTCAATTTTCTAATTCTATTAAGAGACGAATAATATTTTTTAGCCACATAAATGCAAGAGATGATGTGCTCCAATAGAGTCGGAAGTATAAATACAACACCAATGAGACAACCTAGTCCAAGAATGATTCAGATCATACGGAAATTATAAAAGATCACTTCTTGACATTAGGGATGATAACTGACCGGATATGGTACGAGGATGTCAATATCCGTACTCGTTCCGTTCAATCAACGAGTATGAAAATTTTCCCTTTATCCGACTCAAAACCCTTGCAAGCCTTCATCCCAACGGGAATTTTTGTCATCCTTACTTGACACATCTAAGATGGATGTAAGCAAAATTTGAGTACTAAGATTTCTTGTGAGAGTTGCGACAAGTTTGTGAAGCATTAGTTTTTGAGAGACTATTGAAATCTCCCTTCCTTTTTTTTTTTTGTTTGATTGAGTAATAAAGAGATTCATTGTTCTCCCTATGGACTTAAGCATACCTCACCATTCTTATGTTGTTATTATTTTATAAATTCCCCTATCTCCCCCATCAAACAAGTTCATATGTTAGATGATTTGTTATTTGAAATATATTTACTATTTCATCCCAAAAGGAAACTCGACTGTCAACAAAAACAATTGAAAAGTTTTAATGATAATGAGTGAATATTTAATTACAGTGTTTTGTAGAGCTAGCTAGGAAACAAAGTGGGGTTATTATTACTCTAAAATTTCTTTGGACATTCAATCATTATGTATATATTGATATGATAAATTTAAATTTTTGATTTTTACTTTATACACTCATTTAATATATCAAAAAAGACATTCACTTATACCGTTTAAATTAACTAACTTTTATAATCTAAACACTCATTAAAATATTCAGTAAAATTTTTAAAAAAAAATACTTATAACACTCACTTTGTAATAAAATCTATTTATTCAACTCAAAGTGAGGCCACATGGTATGCACTTGTAATTTATGTTGTAACACTAGAGAAATTTAATCTTATTTTATCAATTTCCATTATAAGTTTGGCTAGGAAGGTCCTAATGGGTATGGCTAGGTAATGTAGGGATTAGGATTTGGTCTTCAGGTTCTGAGTTCGAATACATGAGATGCGTTTATTATAAAAACTTGAGGCAGCAGAGGATTTTATTTATTCCATTTAAGCCTGGATCGGATGGTTTAGCGCCGGAGTTTCCAACATTTCCAAAAAAATTGGCTAGGAAGATTTTTCTTTGTGGGTTATGTAATTATTTATTAGATGGCCATTGTTGAAGGCAATTTTAAGAAGCCATTGTTAAAATTTGAAGGCAGCAAGTTACAGGTGGAAAAAGTGGCCGGCGAATTGTAATCAATTCTAATTATGTGGCTTTTTAGTTTTCTTATATTTGCATTATGTGATTATAACAAAAATACTACAACAACAATAACAAAAACAACAATAATATAAAATATTTTAAGAGATCGTTTAAGTTAAAATTGAAGATGTTGATGATATTTTCAAGCACTATGATATTTGAATAGTGCGGTAGGGGTAGAAAGGATAACTTTCTTTTGACCAAGATCTTTAATGTCGACCCGACTAGAAGGTTGTTGCCGACCATATGACATGACATGTGCCAACAGGAAAGGCCGAGCATTTAGTGACAAATGGCCGATCACTTCAGCACGGCTGGTCGGATATTATCAGATCGGTAGCAATTTTCTCAGTTCAGAGGACCAGTGTGACTGACCTCATGAAGACTGAGTAGATGGCGAGATATTTTCCACTGCCCCACTCTTATAGGATAAGGTGATGGGACACCATTCTTATAAGATAAGGTGATGTGACACCATTCTTATAGGATAAGAATGATGGGACATGGTAATGAATGAAGCAAGATATTTTCGGCAAGCGGCCCTGGGGGAAGGAAGCTCATTAATGAATTCACATGGTGGTTTCATCTTTAGGGGAGATAGAACCGCCTCTTTGCTAGTATAAATAGAAGGAAGAAACACATTTGTAAGGGTTGGTTGATTTGTTAGCAAATTGATTACTAAAAAAACTAGAGAGAACTATTCTTTAAACACAAACAGCTCGATTTCCACACTGACCGATCACAAAACAGGTCGGCCGAACACATTTCAGCAATAAAACACTCATCCATTTTGTGCCCGTGGACGAGGTTTAGATTCAAATCCACCGAACCACGTTAATACTCTGTGTGTTGATCTATGTGTTATATTCCCTTTTGTCAAGGTTTGCTTTTAGTTTCCCATAACCAAACAAATTCACTAATGAGGGAGGATTGTCCTGGGAGCGGTATTCCCTTATTACCCCTGAGATGAAAATCAGCCGCCAACAGAAGATAATATTAAGTAAAAACAAAATATTGAAAACATGTAAACAAATGTAAGACAATGGCAGAAAGTGGAAACCACCGGTCGTCAGAAAGTTCAATAAAAGAATGGATGGAAAAAATGGAGGAAAGTGTGAGGAAACTAGGGAGGAAAATCAAACCCTCTTGAAATCCATGATGGACAAACTGGAGAGAATGGAAAAGAAAAATATTGAAAGACTTGAAGCTGGAACCAGCCGGAGGAGAAGTGAAATAGCAAAAGGAAAGAGGGTTGTGGATGTAAGCGGAGATGACGAACCCAGGAAGAAGGAGCCCTGTGGGATGAGGTCTTTGGTGGTAGAAAGGGATTTGCAAGCGGAGGACATATGGGAAGAAGAGGAGGAGAGGCAGTCGCCAAATTCTTCCTATGATAGCCCATACGACACCAGAAGGGAGGATAGGAGGCACGGCAGAGTTGAATGAGAAATTTCTAGTTGCGGTATGCGCCGTGTTCGGAGTGACAGGCGCGAGGAAGGCCGCGGGGGGCATCATGGTAACATTGATGACAATATGAAAGCTTGTTTAAGAAAAGAAATGACCAAGTGGGAAGAGAGCTTCAAAACTGATACAAAGGATGCTCGTGACGGTGAGGTTGAATCTCCCTTCACAGAGGAAATAAGGTTAGTAAAATTCTCAAGACGATTCACCATGCCGACCATGACACCCTATAAAGGCCATACCGATTCGAAATCGCATATTGAGGGTTTCGTTTTGTTGATAGAGGTCTAAGGAATGGTGGGGGATGCCATTTGTAAAGTGTTCCCATTGACCTTGGGCGGGCCCGCAGTCATGTGGTTCAGAAGTTTAACCCCAGGAAGCGTCAGTAGCCTCTCATAGCTCAAGAAGTCATTTGTTCGAAACTTTAAAAGGGCATGTGTCCCGTAGAAGGCAATTGAGAGTTGAGGCTTGTAAAACATGAGGATGACGAGCCCTTGAGAATTTTCATTAAATGGTATCACAGCTTGGTGCTTGAGGTCGAGGGATATGAGTCGCTAGAGGCATTGGAAAGTTTGAAAGGGGCCTTAAAGGTTAAAAGGCTATGGACCCACCTGAGAATCCAAGTCACACCGGACTATGCCACCGCATTAGAGATAGCCCGGAGGTTCGCTTTGCTGGAAGAAGATGAAAGGATATCCCGAAGGGGCACAACTACCAAAGAAAGGGCGGTAAGGGCATAAGTTCCTCGAAGGCCAGATAGGGAATTCAGGAAATCACCCCTAAGGCAAAGGGATTTCAAGCCGATGCTTCATAGTGATCAGGAGAAAAGAGATCCGGCTAAGGTGAACCAAGTCACCAGGGAATAGGCATACGTTCCTCTGAATAAGCGTTTGAGGCAAATTGTCACGGAAATTCAGGGCATAGGCCTCTTGGCAGAGCCTGATTTCAAGAGGTACCCACTGGACAAGAGGGATAACAGATCATATTGTATGCATCATAATTTGAATGGGCATATGACAGACGGATACAAAGACTTGCAAGAACAAATGGAAGACCTAGCGCGCAATGGTTATCTGAATAACTATATCGACCATGAAATTATGGTGGCCAGGCAGAGGTCGAATCGCAGACAAGTGAATACCATTGCTGGAGGAAGAACGCTGGCCGGAGATTCTAACCGATCGAGGAAGAATTACAATCGTGCCCGAGAGCCAGAGATATTGGCAATGGAACAAGCACCGGGAGCTCAGGGTGGTCGTTCAGTGCCAATAATGTTCACAGATGAGGATTTCGTGGGGTGAGTTTTCCCCTATGATGATGCCTTGGTAATTAAGGCAGTGATCCTGTGGTTCCGAGGTGGACAGAATCCTAGTGGATCCCGGAAGCGCAGTAGATGTAATTTCCAAAGAAGCCCTGGACGGCATTGGGGTGGAATATGTGACCTTAACTGATGATGGGACTCCCTTGTACGGCTTCGGGGGTTCAACAGTGGTTCCATTGGGAATGATACAATTCGAAATGATAGTCGGGACCCATCCCCGGACTCGGACAATTATGACGGACTTCACAGTGGTAGACTACATGAACAGTTATTGGGTTATCGTTGGTCGGCCACTTTATGATAAAGTTAAAAGCTGCAATGTCCTGCTATTACTGAAGTTGAAGTTTCCTACTCAGGACGAGATTGGAATTGTGTGCGGAAGTCAGAAAACCGCCCGGAGTTGTTTCGCCACCCTCTCAAGGGAGACTCTTTATATTGAAGATGTCCAGAAGAGAAAGGGAAACGAAGATGGGGAAGGAACGAGTAAAGTTCCGGGTCCTCGGCCAAAGAAAGTTACTTGGTTAGGGGCGGTTGAAGAATTGGAGTCAGTGGAACTGTTCGGGCTGGGTTAAAATGTAAAATAGGAGCAGACTTGGATGGAGCCCTGAAACGGGACTTGTTGAAATTCTTAAAGCAGTACCCGGATGTGTTTGCATGGGGGCATGATGATATGCCCGATATAGATCCGAAATTTATTAATCATCGTTTAGCGGTAGATCCGGCCCACAAACCGGTGAAGCAAAAAATAAGGATCATTAACCATGAGCGGTGCGAGGTGATAGCCACCAAGGTAGAAAAGTTATTGAAAGCAGGGTTTATCAGATAGGCAAGGTACCCGGATTGGGTATCAAATGTGGTCTTAGTAAAAAAAAACCCATCGGAAGTGGGCGATGTATGTGGACTTCACCGACCTCAATAAAGCTTGCCCAAAAGATAGCTTCCCACTACCGAAGGTAGACCAATTGGTAGATTCAACGGCTTGCCATAGGCTGCTCAGTTTTATGGATGCATTCTCGGGGTATAACCAGGTCAAGATGCATCATGGGGACGAGGAGAAGACAACCTTCATCACCGACCAAGGGCTGTATTGTTACAATGTGATGCCCTTTGGTTTAAAGAATGCTGGAGCGACGTTTCAGAGGCTGGTGAACAAGAGTTTCAAGCCATTCATCGGCACATCCATGTTAGTGTATGTCGATGATATGATAACCATGTCCATGGAGCCGGCCTGTCATGTAACCGTTCTAGAGAAGACCTTTGAGTTACTGCAGAAGCATGACCTGAGGTTGAATCTAGAAAAGTTGGTTTTGGGGTGGCCTCAGGAAAGTTTTTGGGCTATATGGTGAGCTCCAGAGGTATATAAGCAAATCCTCGGAAAATCCGGGCTATTCTGGATCTGAAATCCCCCGGAATAGTCAAAGAAGTACAAAGCTTAACCGGTCGAGTGGCCGCATTGAATCGGTTTATTTCTCAAGCAACAAAAAATGTCACCCTTTCTTCAAGATTATCAAGAAAGCAAAAAGGGAAGTCAATTGGACGACAGAATGCGAGGAGGCCTTCCTGCAGTTGAAGCGGTACTTGACACAGCCCCCACTCTTAGCAAAGTTGACCCCAGGTGAGACCTTATTCTTGTACTTAACTGTTTCTGAGCATGTTGTAAGTTCAGTGTTAGTACAAGAGGCCGATAAAGTTCAAAGGCCAGTATATTATGTCAGTAAAGCTTTGTTAGATGCTAGAACTAGATATTCGACGCTTGAACTGGTCACTTTGTCTTTAATTATTGCGGCCCGGAAGTTACGACTTTACTTCCAGGCCCATCTTATTGGGGTTTACACCAATTGTCCATTAAGACAGATCTTGCAGAAACTGGAGGTCTCGGGTAGGTTAGTAAAATGGTCGGTAGAGCTGAGTGAACACGATATTTCTTACCTACCAAGGGCAGCGGTAAAGGGTCAGACTTTGGCAGACTTTGTGGCTGAATTTACGGCATCCTAGATTTTGACTATTGTGGAAGGTAGATGGGAGTTGTCGGTAGACGGATCTTTCAGCTCACAGTGCGGTGGGGCTGGAATCGTATTGAAAGATGGTAAAGGTGAGGAAATAGTATACGCCTTAAGATTCGCCTTTGAAGCCACGAACAATGAGGCTGAATATGAGGCAATTCTGGCCAGCTTAAGATTATGTACGGCGATGGGTGTTCATAATGTAGTTGTGAAGAGTGACTCCCAGCTAGCCATCCAACAGTTGAAGGGAGAGTTCCAGGCCAGGGAATCAAATATGATAGCCTACTTGGCAGTAATAAAAAGATTGATCGGAAGAATGGGGAATTTGCAATTCGAGCAGGTCGGTCGGGAGAATAACTATCAAGCAGACTCTCTAGCACGGCTCACGTCTTCAATCAAATCAAAAAATCCCAGAACAATCCCTCTGATCTGTATCCAAGTAAAAAGTGTGGGAGAGCCCGAGGTAATGGAACTGGATGTGGAAAAAGAGTCTTATTGGATGCAGCCGATCAGAAAGTATTTGGAAACTGGGGAAGTACCGGAGGAAAAGAAAGAGGCCAGGAAGTTGAAGTATAAAAGCAGTAAGTTTTCTTTGATTGAAGAAATGCTTACCGGAGGGGCTATACTATACCACTCTTGAGATGCCTAGCAGATGAGGATGCCGATTATGTACTCTGAGAGATTCATGCATGAATTTATGGGAGCCATACTGGGGGACAATCAATTGCCTTTAAAGCTTTAAGGCAAGGTTTTTATTGGCAAACTATGCATCAGGACGGTATAAGGGTAGCCCGAAAGTGTGAAGGATGCCAGAAGAATGCCAACATCCACCACCTGCCTGCAAAAAAAATGATTACATTATCCAGCCCTGGGCCGTTCGCTCAGAGGGGCCTCGATATCATTGGGCTGATGCCGAAAGGGCATGGACAGGCAAAGTATGTCATTGTGGCCATAGATTATTTCACCAAGTGGATGGAAGCCGAGCCTTTGTCCACAATCACAGAGAAGAAAACAACTGAGTTTTTGAAGAAGAATATTATCTGCAGGTTCGAGATTCCCCGGGCCATCACAGTTCGACAATAAAGGCTTCAGGAAGTTCTGTGAGGATCTCCAAATCGCCTTAAGATTCGCTTCACCTGCCCATCCCAAGTCCAATGGACAGATTGAGGCAACCAACAAAATCATCAAAGCAAATCTTAAGCCTCGGGTCGAAATGTACAAGAGGTTGTGGGTCGAGGAGCTACCAGAAGTATTGTGGGCGCACCAGACAATCTGTAAGGATTCCACAGGGGAAATCTCATTTTCCTTATCTTAGGGTTTGAAGCAGTTATTCCAGCAGAAATCGGGATGGCTACCCACAAGGTCCATCATTTTGAGGACGAGCATAATGAAGAGCTCATCAAAAATCACCTCGACCTGATCGAAGAAAAAAGGGAGAGGTCGGCAATAAAGACAGTAGTCTATCAATAAAGAATGACCCGTTTCTATAATAAAAAGAGTTACTTTGAACACCTGAAAACCAGAGGAGGGTTCTTTGGGTGCCAAGTGGGAATGGCCGTATAACGTTGTGGGGATTGTGAGGCCGGGTGCCTATATTTTAGAACAACAGGACGGTACACAACTAAAGAAGTCTTGGAACGCCGAGATATTGAGGAAATATTTCCAGTGAGTCTCTTTCTCGGGCAGCGAAGCCCCATGAGTGACCCGACCAGAGTTAAAGATTTAGTTGTAGAGCCTCTCTTAAAATGACCCACAAAGAGTGTAAGGAGGGCAGTATGTCCCACGAATATGAATAAAAATTTCACTCTTGGATTAAAGAAGCTTATTCATTTTTTTTAATTAAATGTGAAAGTTGTGTTCAATATTCCGGGGACATACTCGATGTGAAGGGATGAATTGAGATCAGAAAGGGCACCAAACCCGTGGCACGCCAAACACTGGTGTCATTATCAAACCTCCGGGTGAAAATACGCCGATCTGGCTCCTTTCATTTTAAGTGGATCCAGATCGCTTTAAGGGATGAAGTGCACGTGGGAAAAGTGTGAACCCCTCGGGCACGCCAATCATGGGTGTCATTAACCGAGTCGGCAGTAATACCTCGGGATGACGACCGTAAGGAGAGAGTTCCCCCGTGAAGTAATCCGTCTAACTGAGTCGGAGCAAGACCCCGGGATGACGACCGTGGGGAGGGAGTTCCCCCGTGAAGCAATCTGCCTAACCGGTTTAGGGGAGGCGACTGCGGAGAGTGTGTTTTCGTAGGTTTAGCTTGACCGATTGGATCAGGAGAAGCATGGCACGGGGAGGATTCTGCTCTCGTGGCTTATGAAGGCTCCAGTGCCTCCCAGCATGAGGAGGTTTCTGCCCTTAGGGTCTCGGCCGCTCACCGATCCATATCTCGGCTTGCCGGGACAATGAATTGTAAGGTTCAGAATTGTGTTTTGGAGGCACCAGGTGGGACGCTACCTCGGGGCCTCTGTGTTGTTATCTATACTTCGTTTTTATGGAGTATGTGCTAAGTCACCTCCACTGTTTTCATCTTGTCTTACTCTTGTTTTGATTTTCACCGATTTATGGAAATGGGACGCCCGTGCCATATTTCGACTACAGTTTCGGCTCGGGGCTGGATTAGTTCCGTCGAGGCCATATGGTTATTTCGACTCGGGGCTAGATTCGTTCCGCCGAGGCCGCCTGGTTATTTCGGCTCAGGGCTGGATTCGTTCTGCCAAGACCAAGGCCGTATGGTTATTTCGGCTCAGGGCTGAATTCGTTCTGCTGAGGCCGCATGGTTACTCAGCTCGGGATTAGGTTATGTCCCATCGAGTCAGCCTTTCGGTCTGGGGATGTAACATTCCCCCAGAGCCAAAGTGTTTCTCTCAGCTCGGGTCAGGTAATGTCCCACCGAGCCAGCCTTTCGGTCTGAGGATGTAACATTCCCCCAGAACCAAATGTTTCTCTCAACTCGAGGTCGGGTTACGTCCCACCTAGTCAGTCTCTTCGATCGGCCAGACCTCGAGTGGTCGTTTGCAAGAACGCATTCGGAACAAATTATGGAAGGCAATAAGAACAACAGAAACATGCAATGACAAAAATATACAGTTATAAAAAGTTATTACAAAGAGTTGTATATTGTTTAAGTTTACATGGGCCCCGTTCGGGTTACCCCCCACACATCGGCCCGCGCAGGGGCAATTTGCTCTTCTTCAATAGCCTCAGGTGGCAGAAGGCTAGACTTGGTCACAGAATGAGGGGCATCGATTTCCATATGAACGGCTTGAAGAGCCTCTACAATTACTGCTGCATGAGCAGGACCCTCTGGTTGGTTTTCTTCAAGAGTTGGAGACGCCGGGACAACTGAAATGGGATCAGGATCCAATACTTCTTTGGGAGAAGGGGCAGCCATTTTTGAAATTCTTCTTGGGAGATCTCCCCCTTACAATACCGGATTGCCGCATGGATGGGCCCCATATCCAAGTTGGGCAGCACCATCAAGATAATCTCAGCGCAGTCCCCGACTCCCTCAAGTCTGATTAAGTCCCGTTCGGCCTCCAACTCAACTTCTTTTTTCCTGAGCTCCTCGCAAACCCTGGCCAACTCTTCATCCTTGGCCCTCAGCTTGGATTCAACACTGTACACTTCCACTCTCAGGGCCCTGTTGTTGGCCTGGGCAGCCTCCAAGTCCTTCTTGGCAGCCACGATATTTTTTCTTTCCAGAGAGGTAGCGGACCTGAGAGCCTTATTTGTCGTGTAGGCCTCGACTGCAGCTAGTTCCAGATTTTTTATGGTCTCATCTTTATTGGCCAGCTCGACCTCCATTTCAGTCAATCGATTTTGAAGCCTCTGGGCTTGGTCACCCTCAGATAGAAGGCTCAAGAGGAGATCTCTGTTCTTGGCCGCCAAATAAATTGTCTGCCGAGAAGAAGTAGAACATCTAAAATCGATATCAGAAGTTATGAACTCAGAGCGGAAGTAGGGCAAAAAGGTTACCTTGGCCATCTGAGAGCACAGTCATGTGACCATGTCCTCGGGAGAGAGATCTTCGTACATCGGAATCTTTGCCGAAGGAATTGCTTTGGCCAATTCATTGACTGTCGGCACTAAATGAGAAGTGGTCTCCATGATGTCCTTGTTGAGATCTCCAGCGCCAAGAATCACGGTGCCCTTCAACTTTTTGGATGGGACCTCCGACATTTTCTTCTCTTTCCGAGCAGCCTGCTTTCTGCTCATGACCTGTTCCTCATCAATCTTCCGAGTAAGCTCGGCTTTCCCTGCCCCAATCAGACATCTCTTTTTTTCTTGTAGGATTTGGGGGCTGGCAGGTGGGCGGTAGTTGGTGGCAATGCCCTGGATGGGGGAACCGAACTTTGGATGGTCGGTGGAGCTGCTACTTCAATCACCTTTTTTGGCCATTTCCGAGAAGGCCCGGCTTCAGGTTGACCGGTTTTCTTTGTCGCACCGGCCAATTGTTCAAGGTATTTTGGGCGTTTCGACATTCCTGCAAAAGGCAAAGGCAATAACGTGGTCAGTCCAGAATCTGAATAGTTTGAAGTCATCTTATGCCTAGCAACCAAATGGGTTAGTTGGGAGGTTAGTAAGAATCCACCTATCCGCCCTGGGACCTTCGGGTGAGCATTTCGAATGAGGCCCGACTCAACAAAGGCCGCTTCATTAACCAGCTTCTTCCAGTGGTCGGTATATTATCGAGCGTGTTTTATCCGTATTCGGACTCGATGAGAGACCTTGGGAGCATCCCTCCAGCAGGCTGGGAAGGGTCAAGAAGTTAGAATTTTATCGTGAAAGGGATAAGTAGAAACACTAAGAGTTAGATTCCTAACCTCTCGCTGTAAAGATGTATGGGACTGAAGTCTCCTCTTCATATGTTACCAGGGCCAGCCCCCAGTGTCCCGTGGCCCAGAACCACGAATCCTTGAAGTTTTTATTGGAATCGGGGAGCTTGCTGACGATGTTTGATGATTCGGTATAGGCGGAAAGTCAATACCAACCGTGATGTGTTCTGGGGTTGGCCTTCAGTCTATATAGCCTCTTCATCTCTTCAAGGGTCGGTTCGCCGAGGCTCGCCCAATGCCAGATTACGTATAGGCTGGCCAAAATCCTCCAACTGTTCATGCTTAGTTGATAAGAGGCGATCTCCATCTCGGCCAACAACCAGCGAAATACGGTTGAATTGGTAGCCGGAGTCCACATTCGAAGAAGGCCAGGAGAAGGGCCACCGAGCCCTCATCAGGTTGGCTGGCACGATCATATGGGCGAGGAACATCAAGGATAATGTCTATCAGGATGTCATAGCGTTGTCGAAGCAGCTCCAGATCATCGTCAGTTATCTTGGAAGGCTGATTCATATCCAGAGCCTAGTGGTCGAGTTCGCGGGGCTCCGGATCCTTCCGAGGAATTCTGTGGTGATAGGTTTCTTGTTCAATTTCAGAAAGGGTAGGGTTGATGTCAGGTTCCTCTATTTAGGTATTTCTGAGCTCGAGGAAGGCATTTCGGCGAGAGGAGTTTGAGGTTTTGCAGGGTTTACCGAGGAAGACTTGATGTTAGACATCTCTGACAGTCGAAATGGGTGAAAAGGTCAGTCAATGGTCAGTTTCAAACTACCGGGAACTCAGATAGATACCTTAAAATTCTGACAACTAAGCCTATAGTCTCTATACGCCTTATCAATGTCCAAAAACAACGAATCTCTTCCTAGCTACATCAAACCAAACACAAGTCCAAAAACAACCCAAAGTTAACCTAACCTACCACTCATCATCCCACCCAAACACATATACACTACAAAAATCCTAAAACAGAGACATGCTTCACCGCATGCATCAAAAAACACAAACAAACTCAGAAAAGAAAAATAACAAAGTTTATAGCCCATGAAACATAAACCAATGAGGTCGGTCAGAGACTTACTTGATTTCTTATTGAAGGCTTGAAGTTTGCTCTGCACGGTCTGTTGGTGTTGATTTCCCTGGTCATGGTGGGGGGAAGAGAAATTTCTTAAGAAATGGAGGTAATTTGCTTTTTCATAAAGAGATGAAAATGTACATGTTGCCTTTTTGTAGTTACCTCGGTGCATTTCAAGCACTATGATATTTGAACAGTGCGGCAGGGGTAGAAATGGTAACTTCCTTTTGACCAAGACCCTTATGCCGACCCGGTTAGAAGATTGTTGCCGACCATATGACATGACATGTGCCAACAAAAAAGGCCGAGCATTTGGTGACAAATGGTCGACCACTTCGGTACGGCTGGTCAGATATTATCAGATCGGTAGCAGTTTTCTCAGTTCAGATGACCATCGTGACCGACCTCATGAAGACCGAGCAGATTGCGAGATATTTTCCACTGCCTCACTCTTATAGGATAAGGTGATGGGACACCATTCTTATATGATAAGAATGATGGGACATGGTAATGAATGAAGCAAGATATTTTCGGCCAAGTGGTTCTGGGGGAAGGAAGCCCATTAATGAATTCACATGGGTGGTGTCATCTTTATGGGAGATAGAACCGCCTTTTTGCTAGTATAAATAGAAGGAGGAAACACATTTGTAAGGGTTGGTTGATTTGTTAGCAAGTTGATTACTAACAAAACTAGAGAGAACTATTCTATAAACACAAACAGCTCGGTTTCCACACAACAGGTCGACCGAGCACATTTCAGCAATAAAACATCCATCCATTTTGTGCCTGTGGACGTAGGTTTGGATTCAAATCCACCGAACCACGTTAATACTCTGTGTTGATCTGTGTGTTATATTCCCTTTTGTCAAAGTTTGCTTTTGGTTTCCCATAACCAAACAAATTCACTATTGAGGGAGGATTGTCCCGGAGCAGTATTCCCTTATTGCCCATGAGCAGAAAATCAACCGTTAACAGAAGATAAAATTAAGTAAAACAAAATATTGTAAACATTGTAAACAAATGTTTTAAGGTTTTAATGTAAGAAAAAGTTAGATGAGTTTGACTAATGAGTATTCAAAAAAATATTATATATTTATCAATATTATAAGAAAATGTGAAATATCAATCAAATATTTTCGGATGGTAAATTTTACTAATAACCGACTAAAAAAAATAAAAATTAATTTCTGACTAATTACTGACCGAAATATTACCGACCAAATTTTTAGTTGATATTCAGTCGGTATATACAGCGTTAAAGAATAATTTGGCACCATTTTATGAAGTCAACAATTACCTACCGAATATTCGATTGGTAATTGATAATAAATAATAATCAAATACAATTCGATTGCTAAAATAATATTAATTATAAAAAAATTAGATATTTTACTGATCGAATTAAGTTCGGTCGCTAACTTATACATTGTACTGATTGAATTATTGTAGAAGAAGCGGGACGTTCAAAGAAGAACTTGATTGATTTGAAGCACCTTGAGTAATATAAAATCTACCAACACATAGTATTGGTCAAAGACTTCATTTTTTTTTATAGCATTAGGGTATAATTAAGGATTTCAAAATGTACATATAATTTTATAGCCCGATGATACTATGGTCAACCCTGCGTTTATGTAAGAATTAGTTTATTTAACTCACTAATTGCTTTCAAAGAACATCACCTTGATGCACCCCTTACCTTTAAAAAAAAAAAGGTAAATACTTGCTTTTGATTGAAAAAAAAATATGAAAATATGAATTATAATCTCTTCAAAAAAAGGCAAAAAAGGAAAAAGATAAAAGGGAAAAAGGAAAGAAAGGAAAATGTATTTTTAGGAGAATAAATGCATTATCTAGACCCGGCAACTAATTCATTTAGTTCTAAATCAGAATCGTAATCAAACCAGATCATTCTGGTTCCAAAGATTAAAGAAATTGTTAACCGGAACTGGATCGAACGGTTCCGGTTCAATTATTATTAATTTTTTTAATTTTTTTAAAAAAAATTAGTAATGAATATTATTATTAAATAAATATAATAAAAAAATTATTAATTTGCATTTTATTACATTTAATTAAAAAATTAAATTAAAAATAAAATAAAGAGCTTGAACTTAAATTTATAAGAACTTAAGCTGCTTACGTATCACGTAGTTCTATATTATATTTTTTAGATAGTTAATCTCATTACAATTATTTACTCACCATCATCATCTATTCATGATGTTGATCCTTTCATTCTGCTTGCAAATGTATTATCGAACAAGTCTTTAAAATCATCTGGGGTTTCTTCTTATTGTCTTAGATCAGCTCGGTTCCAATCATCCAAAATATTTCCTCTTAAACTGAATGATTGTTCAACCGCAATGGTGGAAACAAATACTGCCAGATTCTCTTTAGCCATAATTGATAAATCATGATAGATATTTTTTATGTCAGTTCCACCAGTCAAGTACTTGAAAATTTTTACCTACAAAACTTTCAGCAAAAAACTCGAAACTTATTGACAAATAACTATCTAATTCCAGGTTATTGGTCGTGGTTTTCTTATGTTTTCTATTTCATTGTAGTAACTCTTAAATGTGGTACGGGTTCGCTACTAAATTGTTCTACTGATTACAAATTGTATTCACTGACATAATCATTAAATAAATCTATTAAATCATTTTTTACTCCATCTATTATCTTTGTAAGCCACCATTCAAACCTTCTAATTTAAATTTAGAACAAAAAATTGTAATAATAAGATAGAGTAATGAAATATCTTTAAAATAAGTCAATCATTTTCTCTTTATTACAATAATAGTTTCAAACAAAATAAGATTTTCAACATGCTCATATAGAGTACCAATAATATTCAAACATTTAACAAGAAATAAATTTATTATTGGATAATAAACACCACTAAAAAATCAAGTGCATTACATTTGGTGTTCCCAGATGAGCTTGTCAATATTTTTTTTCCTAAATATTGGAGAATTGTAAAATTAAGATATTTACAAAAAATAAAGAACAATCGAGAAAATTGAGACTTGAGAGACCTGAGAATGAGAGAATTATTTGTGTGTAGATAAAAACGAAATATGACTAATATTTATAGATTTTTTGGTCCCTAAAATTAGGCGTTTTGGTTGGAACAGTGAAACCTTACCATTCGTTTGAATCGTAAGGTTCCGGTTCTAATGTTTGAACCGTCTGATTCTTTCGATTCGGTTAGAGTGAGAACTCTAACCGAACCAGATGAAATCGATCTGATTAGGGAAACCAAAATTAGAAGGAACCTTTCAATTCAATTTCGATTTGATTTTGATTTCAAATCGAAACCGTAACCGGATGTAGCATTACCCTGGTAGAAAAATGTAACAAAATTGTTGCCCTATTATAATCATCATACTCAATTTTGACCCTACATGCCCCACGTGTCCAGTTGGCCCACAAAACTCTGGTCCCAGACACATCCAATCAAACCCAAAAAGAAAAAAACAAAACAAAACAAAAATCCCAACATAAATTCCCTCAAACACCCTGCGCCAGACTCGAGGCGCCATTTATTAAATATAAATAAACGGCGATGCACGGAATTTAAATAATTACCAAAAAAAAAAATATATCTATTTCCGTTTTCTCGTTTCCGCTCCTCTTCAGATTCTGTTTTCATTTTTCAGCATTTGGCAGCAATCTGTTTTGTATTGTGTTTCTGCTTTTTATCTGTTTTCGGAAAACATGAAACTGTTTCAACTGTCTGGTTCTTAGCAGGTACGAAACTTAAAACTGTTTACAGTTTCATTTCATCAATGCGTCGTCGTTTTCTGTTTTCTAAAGCTTTTTTTTCCTAACACTCTGGTGGTTGCCGAGAAAACAAAAGAAAATGAAGGGAAAACTGCTATTAACGTAATTA
>SKCR01021372.1:0-64098 GCA_019454045.1 Zanthoxylum bungeanum
ACCACCATCAATAGGAATCTACTCGAGTCGAGTAACATATGTTATCCTTTGACTATAGGATAACATTAATTTTGGGTGAGATCCTCCGCACTTTGATGCCAGGTATGTGACACAAACGATCCAGCCACTCAAGGAACATTAGATGTCACCACCGGTAATATGGTAGAGCCTTTTCAAGTGCCAGCAGGGCCAATCACATGCCAAAGAGCTAAGAATATCAGAGACGCAATGGCAGGGCTAGCACAGAATGCCACAATCGAGTGTGACGTACAACTCCGGGGCATAATGGCAACACATGGGGCTTCTATGGAATGGGTCCAAAGCTATTTCACTTGACCTAAGTCATAACAGAATTGACGCACCAGTAATTCAGAAGTCAAGTATCTTTCGACGAATCATGCCGAATTCATCCAACACTAAATATACGGCCAAGACAAGACTTATTAGGCTTCAAAAAACATCATTATGTCTAAATACATAAAGACCGACCACAATTTTGGGGATGTTTTTTCAAGGAGACAATTCAGACATGACTTTGTAGTTGTTTGCATGCTTGTTTGTTTGTTGTTCTTGTTTGTGATTTCTATATTCCAATTATTCTAGCTGTAAGATTTCTTTGAATTGAGTCTACGTATTTGTAAATTCTTACTCGCATTACTCCATTTGCCCTATATTGGTTTCTTGTCGTTTATGCTAGCTTTGTAATTATGATTCCGCCATGCTTCAAGTCTTTTATATATATCCATTTATAGTATTTCATGAATGCTTAATCTTTCCTTGGGACATATAATAGAAACCAACAATGGTATCATGGAGCCATGGTTAAGCATGAAATACTTTAGGTTAAAATTTGACAAGATTGGATGATTTTTCCCCAATATCTTCACCTTGGCCGAATGGCATGAAGAAATTGATATAAGCATGTTCTTGTGAAATTTGATGAATAAGAATGCTTGCATGTATATAGAATGATATTATATGGAATCAATTTTATGAAAAATGCATTGGATGATTTTTTCCCCCAAAATTTTGACCTTGGCCGAATGGGTGTGGTAAATTGATAAAAGCATGTTCTTGTGAAATTTGATGAATAATATGCTTGCATGTATATAGAATGATATTACATGGAATCAATTTTATGAAAAATGCATTGGATGATTTTTCCCCAAAATCTTCACCTTGGCCGAATGGCATGAAGAAATTGATATAAGCATGTTCTTGTGAAATTTGATTAATAAGTATGCTTGCATGTATATAACATGATGTTATATTGAATCAATTTTATGAAAAATGCATTGGATGATTTTTCCCCTAAACTCATGCCTTGGCCGAATGTGTTGCTACTTGGAGTGGATTGGAATTTTTGTGTTTAAGATCATTGGATGACTTAGAACGTGTACGGAACGTAGATTAGTAATTCAATCGGATTGAAAAGCAAATCGACACAAAAACTCACCTTGGCCGAATACATAAGACATGTAAAGGAGTTGATTTTTTGTTAAAATTAATGTTGGACATTTATTTTGAACAATACATGATTAATAAATTAAATGGGTATTTTTTTGAAATATTTGGTTTAATATATTAATCTTGGTATTACACTTTAATTAATTGGACTTTAATGTTTGGAATATTAAAATTTAATTAATGGGCTTAATTGGTGAATTGGGCTTTTAATATTGTATTTGGGCATAATGGGCTTGGTTGGACCAAGTGGATTTGGGCCAAATGAATTGGATCCAATTTGGGCCTAAATCACTCCATTAAGTCCAAATATAATATAATGGGCTTTAATAATTTAATTGGGCCTTATGGGCTTGAAATTGGTTTTATGGCACTTAAGGGTGATTCCTTATTTGGGCTTGGTAATTGGGTATGACCCACATTGACCAAAGCCCAAGCCTTAATAAATCAATTGAAAGCCCATTTGACTTGAATTAAATTAAACATTGGATGTTAGTTGGGCTTTGAGACCCAATAGAATTGGATTTAGAATCTAAGTCTTTAAAGCACATTAAAAGTGTAAACATTTAATTTGGAATTAAATAATTGAATTAGTATTGAATACGAATTAAATTAGATTTAATTAGTAGTTCGATATAATTCGCGAATTCGTACCTTATGTACTTATTCTAAATCGAGTTGGACTCGCGCAAATCAAACCGTTGTTTGAACATTGGATGATCACTTTAACAAAGACTAATTAATTGGATTAGATTGGTTGTAAAAGCATGTCTTGTTTGAATATATATGTATGTGATGAATGAATAGTGTATATCGGATGGATATTAGAAGGGAAAGGGTAATTTTAGAAATTATTGTAAATTTGGAATTTATAAATTGGACCTGCGTGTCCAGCCTTATCTCTTTATCTCTTTGTATTCTCTTCTCACCTAATTCCCCTCAATGTAAATGAGGTTTCTCTTATTGTGTTATGTATTGGGTAGAAGTAGAATAGTGCTAACGGGGAGAGGAAAGGGAGTGATTTGTTCTAGGAACAAGTTGTTGTTTATATATCCATCCGCATATCACTATTACTTTACTTTACGACGCGCTTTATGATGTTTTAGAAGCATGCTTAAGGGTGTATGATGATGAGACCTAACAAAGATAATTAATTGGTTGCCAATTACGCAAAAATCCCTCAAACAATATTAAGCGATTTTCCTTCCGTTGAATGATTCTTTCTCAAGATCCGAATTGGCATTGGTTTATTGGCCAAAGTCAAGACCTTTGTCAATTGAGGATGTGTTTGAATCATGAGAATTTTGTTCCACATCGGTGTCCTGTCCAAGTTGTGATTTGTTGGCCAAAGTCAAGATCACTTCTTGTCCATCGACATTGATTACGAAATTTTCCTTGTCAATGGGTCCCGCTTAACTGGAATCATTAGGTTTGTTGTGCCAAAGCCAAGGCTTAGTTGATTCAGAGGAAATGGTTAGGAAAATGTATTAGATACATTGACATATGTTTAGATATATATGTTTCGGACTTGGATGTCCACCTACCGGATCTAGGAATTGGATGGGATCCAATTGATCTTCGAGATCTACCTAGTTAAATATCATACAACTTGTTGGCCAAAGTCAAGGTTGTGTGTTATTTAACGGGATCCTAGCCCACTAGGAAATTCTATTTCCCGAGTTGTCTACAGAGGGTTAGAAACTTGAAGAAAATAGTGGGAGGCTATTATTGAATTTGCAATTTCATTCAGATATTTAGCCTTACGCGTCTTTCAAAATTATTTCGTCAATATTTTAAATAATTAGTTGGACTAATATATTGTTATTTTTATATGTAACAGTTTGACTGTACCCATAACATCGTGACTTTATAGTTGGACTATAGTTGTCAAGATGATTGGCAAAGGTAATATCCACGACATAATCATGGGCGATAATGTCTTCAAAGGGACAAACTTTGCCGACTGGGAAATGAACCTCAAGATAGTGCTTGGGGCTGAGAGGATACTGTATACTATTCAGAGACCTCTCCCGCCTAAACCCACTGAGCCACTGGAGCTAGAGTTATGGAAAACTCATAGTGATGATTGTGACCAAGCTCAGTCAGTTATGCTAGCTGCAATGACTCAGCATTTCAGACGCCAGAATAGGGATTTGGATCCCTATAACATGATGGCAAGATTGCGTGATCTTCACCGCACCAACAAGCGGATGAAGAGGTACGAGCTAGTAAGGAAACTCTTCCGCTCCCGGATGACAGACGGCGCATCAGTTGAAGCCCACGGGCTCAAATGATTGCCGATATTGATGAGTTGGCCAATATGGGAATAGTCTTGGAGGCTGATCTGACTATAGATATGATCTTGCAGTCACTTCCTGATACTTGGAAACAAATCATAGTCAACTACAGTTGATGGATACTGACGACACTCTTGGAGAGTTGTTGTCTGTGCTGAAGGAGTCCGAAAGGAACTCCTAAAGGGGAGCAAGCGCGAGGCGCATTTTGCATTGACCTCTCATGCGCCAAAGGGTGGCCCCAAGGCAATTGGAGGTGCAAGGAAGAAGAAGTTCAAGAAGAAGGGTAAAGGCAAGTTGACAGTGGCTTCTAGGAAGCCAAAGGACAAATCTCGCGACATCTGCCTCAACTGCGGCAAGAGGGGTCACTGGAAACGTGACTGCCGAATGAGCATTGTGCAGAGGGAGGATATCAAGGCTGGCAAGGCCATTGCCTCTGGTATGTTTGTTATTGAGATAAATATGAATACTTCTAGTTTTAAAAATTGGATTTTTGATTCTGGTTGTGGTGCTCATATTTGTACTGATGTGCAGGATCTGCATGATAGCAGGGTGCTGGCATCAGGGGAGATGGATCTACGGGTCGGAAACGGAACACCAGTTGCTGTTTTGTCGTAGGGACTTTTGTTTTAGTACTGCCCTCAGGGCATGAACTTAAACTTTTGAACTGTTATTTTGTGCCTAGTTTAACTAGGAATATTATATCTGTATCTTTGTTAACCCAGCAGGGTTACACTTTTGTATTCAGGAACACAGGGTGTTATTTATATAAAAATGATACAGAAATTTGCACAGCTGTTGCAAATAACGGTCTTTATATTTTGAATATAAATGAATCTCCTAAAATGACAAACAAAAGGCTCAAAAGGAGTAATCTAAAAGATGAAGCTTATATGTGGCATTGTCGTCTAGGACACATCAACAAGACTCGCATATCCACACTTTCAAAGAGTGGGTACTTGGACGAATTTGATCCCAATTCATATGACGTCTGCGAATCTTGTCTTTTAGGCAAAATGCCTAAATCACCTTTTAGCGGTAAAGGTGAACGTGCCACAGAACTGTTAGCTCTCGTTCATACTGACGTATGCGGGCCCATGTCTAGCCAGGCTAGAGGTGGATTTCACTACTTCGTAACCTTTACAGATGATGCATCTCGTTACGGTTATGTGTATCTTATGAGACACAAGTCGGAAACTTTTGAGAAATTCAAAGAGTTTCGACACGAAGTGGAGAAACAAACAGGGATGAGTATCAAGACATTACGGTCAGACCGTGGTGGCGAATACTTAAGTTATGAGTTTCAAGATTACTTGAAAGAATATGGTATTCTTTCACAGTGGACTCCTCCTGGAACACCACAATTAAACGGTGTGTCCGAACGGAGAAACCGCACCTTGTTGGACATGGTGAGGTCAATGATGAGTCGCACTGAGCTACCAATATCCTTCTGGGGATACGCATTAAACAGTGCTATACTTATTTTGAATAAGGTACCGTCGAAGTCTGTTAAACAGACCCCATATGAGATATGGACAGGAAGGAAACCAGGTTTCTCTTTCCTAAAGATTTGGGGATGCTGGGCATATGTTAAACGTTTGGAAGGCACCAAACTTGAACCCAAATCTGATAAATGCCTTTTCGTTGGATATCCTAGGGAAACCAAAGGATATTACTTCTATTACCCACAAGAGAACAAAGTATTTGTTGCTCTACATGCGGTTTTCCTTGAGAAGGAATTCCTAAATGCAGTGGTTAGTGGAGTGGAGGAAAGTAGAACTCGATGAAGATCGTAGTGATACTGTTCCTGGCAATGAATCAACGACGGAACAAGAACAGACCATCCGGGATGAGTCTGTACCACAAACTTCACATACACAAGGACCGCGTAGGTCGGAGAGAGTCAGAACAGTACCTGAGAGGTATGGGTTCCTGATCTCACCTCATATAGATATTAATCTTATTGAGGATAATGAGCCGGCTACGTATGAGGAAGCGATACAAAATATCGATTCCGCTTTATGGCAAGAAGCCATGAAGTCCGAGATGGATTCCATGTACGCCAACCAAGTTTGGACACTGGTTGATGCACCAGAAGGCGTAAAGCCTATTGGATGCAGATGGATCTTCAAGAAGAAGACCGACATGGATGGCAACGTACAAACGTACAAGGCTAGGCTTGTAGCGAAGGGGTATCGTCAACAATATGGTATTGATTATGACGAAACCTCTCACCCGTTGCCATGATTAAATCCATTCGGATAATGCTTGCAATAGCTGCATATTTCGACTTCGAGATATGGCAAATGGACGTTAAAACCGCTTTCCTTAACGGAAACCTTTTGGAGGATGTTTATATGCAACAGCCTGACGGTTTTATCGTACCTAGACTTGCAAACAAGGTTTGCAAGTTAAATCGATCCATTTATGGATTGAAGCAAGCATCACGGTCATGGAATCAGCGTTTTGATGAGATCATAAAGGAATATGATTTCGTGCAAAACGCAGATGACCCTTGTGTATACAAGAAGGTTAGTGGGAGAGCACTTACTTTTATTGTCCTTTATGTCGACGACGTATTGCTTATAGGCAATGACATTCCCATGCTAACGTCGGTGAAAGCTTGGCTTTCATTAAAATTCTCCATGAAAGATCTGGGAGAAGCAGCCTTTATTCTTGGAATAAAGATCTACAGGGATAGATCTAGAAAGCTGCTTGGACTCTCCCAGAGTACATACATTGATAAAGTGTTGAAGAGATTCAACATGGAACAATCCAGAGGGGATTGGTTCCAATGGTACGTGGTACCTCTCTGTCTAAGGACATGTGTCCTAAGACTCAGGAAGAGAGAGACCACATGAGTCGGATACCGTTCGCCTCGGCAGTCGGATCGATCATGTATGCCATGATATGTACACGACCTGATGTCTCATATGCTTTGAGCATGTGCAGTCGCTATCAGGCCGATCCAGGTGAAGGTCACTGGATAGCAGTTAAGAATATCCTTAAGTATCTTAAACGAACTAAGGATGCTTTCTTAATTTATGGAGGTGGAGAACTTGCGGTATCTGGGTATACCGATGCAAGTTTCCAAACCGACAAGGATGACTACAAGTCGCAATCCGGGTACATTTTTTGCTTGAATAACAGAGCAGTGAGCTGGAAATCTTCCAAGCAAGATACTGTTGCCGATTCAACAACAGAAGCGGAGTACATCGCTGCATCTGAAGCAGCAAAGGAGGCAGTTTGGATCCGAAAGTTCCTAATCGGATTAGGAGTAGTTCCGTTAGCAGCTGAGCCCGTTCCATTGTATTGTGACAATAACGGGGCTATAGCACAGGCTAAGGAACCAAGGTCTCATCAACGGTCCAAGCATGTTCTTCGACGTTATCATCTGATTCGAGAGATTATACATCGTGGCGATGTAAAAGTCGAGAAGGTCACATCAGATGACAACATTGCAGATCCGCTGACGAAAGCTGTTCTACAGCAAGTTTTTGAACGACACATACATAGTTCGGGTATTAGATGCTTGAGTGACTGGCTATAGGCCAAGTGGGAGATTGTTAGACATTATGTCCCATAGCGTCACTGTTTGTAAATGATATTGTATTATTGTACAAAATTAACTATGTGATAATGAAATTGCCTTTTGCCGTTTTGTAATATTATTTACTTTGACTTATAAATGGCGAAAGTCGCATATGATTAGTACCTGGACGTGAGAATGATATGAGACAGTATCAGTCCCCAAAGGTTTAATCATTAAATATCCCTAGTCGTAGTATTATCGAGACTGGACATCGATAATGCGGAATAGACTAGTATTGCGTTTGTGCACGTTGTGAAGGCACGACGGCATAGTTCTCATATATTTAAGTATTGGATACTTATGCAAGTGCGATAGGAGGTTGTGTTTTACCGATGGTACGGAAAACAGCTTCGCTCTGGATAGACCCCGCGGAATCCCATTGGTAGTATGTCTACGTGTCTATGGGAGGCCGCATCAGGGTAGGTGTATATGGTCTTAACCTGAGACTTACATCGCTAGTACTTGCGACAATCGGTAAACTTTAGTTTTGGTTGGGGACCTTAACCGGTTCTGTGTACACCTCTTCTGGGTTTATCGAGAATCGTAGTGTACTGGATGTGATGTCAAGATGGAAGTATCGCTTCAGACATATGGAGGTGATGATCACGCAGGACACAGAACTAGTACTCTATAAAAGGTTGCAACCGTCGGGACAATATGACAAGGTCAGGATTGTCCGATTTAAAGAGACTAGTTGCTTGATGTCCGATATATGTTTCGTACGGGGCAGACACATCTCCAGCCCCAGGCCTAGCATGTGATCATCCGATACTGGATCGATGTACGCAATACTACGGTATACTACGCCTGATACAGATCTTATATTCCTATAAGAATATTTCTGGAGAATTGGGTAGGCATGGCGCTTTGCTAGAAGCCAACCTTGTCTTGTAAATCGGTAAAGACGTAGTACGAGGTACGTACGTGTTCGGATTATCCGACGACCGTATTTACTGCCAAAATATCCGGAGATCTCTTGGGTCGCTTCCTGAAGATTCACCTATGATATTTGATTCGGACTTAATTAATCTTGGATTAATTGCGGAGAAACTTTATCTTGGATAAAGTGCCTAATTTAGAGAGAGAGAACGATTAATTTGGAATTAATCGATAAAATTATTGTATTCGATATAATAATCGAAATTCGATTTCGACGCGAAATTAAAATTAGATTTTAATTCGGGCATACGAGTTAATTTAGAATTAATTCGTAGCGACGTAAATAATAATTTCGCTAGGAGCGATTATTTATTTAAATCCGATTTAATTAACGTCGCGACGCTAGCTCGGTATTTCGGAAATATCGAACCCGAATGCGTGAGTGGACGTGGGCCCACTTTCATTTGGAACGTGTGGGGCCCACATGACACTTGTCATTATATGCATTATTTTATTGATAAGGCATTGCATGTTAATAGTGTACAAAACACTCTAAGGCATTGCATGGTGATAGTGTGCATTACACTCAAAGGCTTTGCATGGAGTTTGAGTGTTTGACACTCTAAGCCATTGCATGGTTTATGTCATAGATTTATTATTTATTTAATAAATTATAACATAAATATAAATTGATTTTTGGTAAAACAAAGATCAATTAAGACTTTACACAAAATCTCTCTTCTCTCTCAAATTGCCGAGAACTCCATTGACAATGGCAAGGAAGATTTGATCTTCTATTTCTCCATTTTTGCTAGCACAAGCAAGGGATCAAAAGAGGTGATAGGGAAACCATCAAAGAGCTTGGAATACAAGAGCTTGGAGCTTCAAGTCTTCTTCCTCCTCTTGGCCGAATCTTCCAACACTTGGAGCTTCCACCATTTGATCATCTTCTTCATCACATAGCTTTGTAAGTATGATTCCGCCATGCTTCAAGTCTTTTATATATATCCATTTATAGTATTTCATGAATGCTTAATCTTTCCTTGGGACATATAATAGAAACGAACATTCCCCACCAAAATTACACAATATCCTTTCCTTAAACAAACTAATTAAATACACCCCATATTTATTTGATTTGTTCCTTTTTTGAGCCATGCACACACAAGGAAACCCTAGATGCACAATTATAAAAGACGACATAAACCAAACCTTAGGTCTTCTCCCCTTTTGGTCCTCACTCCCGACATTCACAAGCAAAAAAACCAACACCCTCTCCTCTCACTCTCACCCACGGCTTCCCTCTCTCTCTCTCTATATAAACAAAAACAAACCATAAAAACCTCTGGCTTCTAACTCCCCTTCGTCACCCTTTCTCACTCTTGGCAAAATTAACAAAGCACCAGCCCACAAGCGACAAACACACAACCCCCTCGTGAACCTAATCCCACTAAATCCTAGACACACAGCTCTAGACTCACGACAACCTTCACGAAAAAAACAATAAATAAGCCCTACCTTTCATCATTCTCCTTCCTCTCTCCCTAATGCATACGGCAACTCATCAAACCCTAGATAAGCCACATGCATAAACCACACACAAGCAGGACACCGACACAGACTCAACACAAGCAGGCCACACGCCCTTCCCACTCACACACACACTGGCACTAGCCAACCCTCCACTAAGCCGAATACACCACTCGACAAACACAAGCCACAAAAGACATACTTCACCGACTAAGAAACAATAACAAACCAGCAAGATAATCACTTAAAACGGCCAAAAAAGTCTCTCAAACCACCTTAAATAGCGAACAAAATTTCCTGGATAGCGAAGCCACAAACATCACCAAAACAACCCCCCACCCACGTAAAACAACCCAATCGAACATCCCCCTCTAAACACCAAAAACAGTGAACTAAAAATACCCAAAAAATAGTCCCTTAAAACTAACCCTTGCAGCCCCCAAGACAGTCCCAAAAACCATCCCAAAAACATCCTGAAAAAATAGTAGCAAATCCAGAGAAATCGGCATCTCAAAACAGAGAAACATCGAAGGAAGATACTGAATAAGAAAACCAGAAAAGTTACGGAGCATTAACCCTTCCGGCGATGGTGTAACGCACTTCCGAGAAGCAACTTAAAAGGTAAGACCTAAAGGCACCCCTTGCTATTTATTTATCTTTTCAGTTATTTATTGACATTCGTTCGCATGCATAATTATGTTCCATTTCTAATTTTTTATTTATATTGGGTTAATGATTGCGTGCCATCTCTGACAGTATATCTGATGGAAACCCGGACATAAATTCCGTAGCAGAATCCGAATGGACAGTAGTGCGGTCTGTACTTGGGATACAACTCCACGTACTGCTTGAGAAACTTTCAAGCACGTGTTACTTTTTGGTATTTAATTTTTTATTTATTGTTCCGCTATTTATTTTCCATGTATTGTTTCTTTGTTTATGAATTGTTAATCTTGATGCGCATGGGCTAATCATGTGGGGTAAAGGTCCTATGTTCGAGGGAAATGCCTAAAGGCTACCTTTACCATGATGTGTTGTCGCGTCAGACGAAGTATGTTTGATTGAATATGGAATATTTTCAATCAGGCATACGAAGTCCCATATAGATGTCGGCCTTGGTCGCATCTCTTTTATTATTATGTTATTTACTTTTCGATTGTTATTGTTTTTTTATTTACGCATTGTTAAATAGTGCGCATGGGCTAATCACGTTGAGTAAAAGCTCCTCCATTTGAGGGAAATGCCTAAAGCCTACCTTTACCACGATGTTTTGCCGCGCCAGACGAAGTATGTTTGATTGAATATGGAATACGTTCAGTCGGGCATATGAAATCCCATATAGATGTCGGCCTTGGTCGCTTCTTTTTTATTATTTCATTACTTACTTTCCGCATGTTGTCGCTTTATTTGTTTATGCATTGTTAATCTTGATGCGCATGGGCTAATCATGTGGGGTAAATGTCCTCCATTCGAGGGAAATGCCTAAAGGCTACCCTTACCACGATGTTTTGCCGTGTCAGACGAAGTATGTTTAATTGAATGTGGAATACGTTCAGTCGGGCATACGAAGTCCCATATAGATTTCGGCCTTGGTCGCATCTCTTTTATTATTCCGTCATTTATTTTTGTGTATTATTACTTTGTTTATTCATGCATTGTTACTTGATGCGCATTGGCTAATCATGTGGATTAAAGGTCATCTATTCGAGGGAAATGCCTAAAGGCTACCTTTACCACGATGTTTTACCACGCCGGGGATACAAGATCCCATATAGACTTTGGCCAAAGTTCTTGGTCGCACAATTTTTCTTCTAATTTTGTTATTCACCTTTTTTTTTGTTATTTACCGCTTCGTATTCATCCTATTAGTTATCTCTATTCATTCTGTCGCATCGCTTCACGTTTACTTCCATGCATGCTTGCCTCTTTAGTTATTTCTTTTACATTTCGTACTTAATTATCCGCTTTTATTATTAATACTTTTACAGTTTTTGTTAATTACATTATTGCGCTCCATTCTTTAATACGTTTATGGAATTATGCATTTGCCTTCATTTTTATTTACGTTTATGGGTGTGCAAACTTGTGTGTTGATTAAATTATCTTTCACGTGTTTCATAAGACTTGGTTATACTATTGCGTAAATCCTTTCATTACAATTTGCATAAGTAAGGGACCATTCCGAACCCAACGGTTTGAGGTCTTCCCTTTCGAGGGGTGAGTGCGGCCTTAAATCATTTCCCACTTCACACTGGGTGGCGACTCCTTTATTTCTCCGGTTTAGTCCCTCGCGGGCTACTCCGTACTCTCGACCGGGTTGCGAGCCCGGACAACGTCGCCCCAATCTCTGTTCACACAATCATGCATTCATTTCACAGAAGCATAGACGATCTATACATATCACGAGTTTGGCCATACACATACATACACTCAGACATATTTACAAATTCCATGCAACCAACCACGAAGTACACAAAATAATCGGTACATCAAAGATCACATCCTCCAACAATATATACATACGGTTGGCTTACACACACAATGCTCGTATGAGATTTATTACTTATTTTACAATAGATATGAGATGAATTTCATCCGAATGAATTCCTGAACAGCTGTAACATCACTCTCTCGAATATGCTATCGGCAGGGAATAGGCCGACCTATCCCCCTTAGCCTTTGACTTTATGACTATGAACCAAACTACTAAACTCATCTCAAATATAAACTCATAAATGGGATCATTGCCCAAATCAATAATACGAAATGCAACTCAATTCTAATAATAGTTTACTCTATTACAACTTTACTTATAGACACCTTTACTCAATACAATGAATTATACATGCTTTTACAATTACTCTTACTGTACTATCTCTCTCTGACTTGACTTGGTGTTCTCCACACCTTAGTGACTACCATCGGTATCAAAACTCTCAAGATCGTCATCTGGATATCTTGTAAAATAATGAAACTGGGAATGGAGGATTAGATCTTTTGAATGACCTAGTGAGTGGACAGTTTAAAATAGTAACTGAAATACTTATAATACATTCATTTTCTACAATCGAAAAACATTTCAGGAAAACTGATCCTTTCTGAAGGGTCTTACAAATCTCTTTTTTTGGAAATCTTTTATGTCTATAAAACTCTAAAATCCTCATAATCAGTTTCTCTTGAAAACAGTTTAATAAAAATTATCTTTCCTGAAAATCACATCTCTGAAAATATTATTTTTGAAAAAAAAATATGTTTCTGAAAGTCGATCTCTGAAAAACCTGTCTCTAAAAAACCTGATGCATGGGAGCCTTACGTATCCCCTTCCCCCATACACCTAACTAGTGATCTTGGGGCGTTACAAATCGTCTTCCCCCAAGCCGCTGAACTAGAGCTATTAGTGTTGATTGATGCCACTACCTGACCCTCAAACTAGGGTCTAGGGGCATTACGTATCGCCATCCCCTAAGCCCCGAATCTAGGATCTGGGGGCTTTACTGTTGGAGTTGGTACTTGAAGTGCCAATCTAAAGTGTACATTTTATTATTTATTAATAAAATAACTATTTTTTCATTTCATACCTTATTAATGATATTGTCATTATGCGTATTAGATTGATGTAAAGATATGTCAAGAATGACATCGACCTTAGAATAATCTTTTAGTAATATTGGACACTAGGTTGTCCGACATTAAGATAAGTATTACTATTATAAATTATTCTTAAAGTATATATATTCCAAGTCGTTGGTTTTGGAATACGCTCTAATTTTTATAACCTAGAAGACTAACACATGTCATATATTGGAATTGGAGTTCCAATGGGTTAACCCGATGTACCATTAGTTTTGGAAACTCGTATATACGTGTGGGTATTGGTTGGACTGAATACTGAATGACTCAAATGTGATTCCTAATAATTGGAAGTACATACCACCATCAATAGGAATCTACTCGAGTCGAGTAACATATGTTATCCTTTGACTATAGGATAACATTAATTTTGGGTGAGATCCTCCGCACTTTGATGCCAGGTATGTGACACGAATCCAGCCACTCAAGGAACATTAGATGTCACCACCGGTAATATGGTAGAGCCTTTTCAAGTGCCAGCAGGGCCAATCACATGCCAAAGAGCTAAGAATATCAGAGACGCAATGGCAGGGCTAGCACAGAATGCCACAATCGAGTGTGACATACAACTCCGGGGCATAATGGCAACACATGGGGGCTTCTATGGAATGGGTCCAAAGCTATTTCACTTGACCTAAGTCATACCAGATTGACGCACCAGTAATTCAGAAGTCAAGTATCTTTCGACGAATCATGCCGAATTCATCCCAACACTAAATATACGGCCAAGACAAGACTTATTAGGCTTCAAAAAACATCATTATGTCTAAATACATAAAGACCACAAATTTTGGGGATGTTTTTTCAAGGAGACAATTCAGACATGACTTTGTAGTTGTTTGCATGCTTGTTTGTTTGTTTTTCTTGTTTGTGATTTCTATATTCCAATTATTCTAGCTGTAATATTTCTTTGAATTGAGTCTACGTATTTGTAAATTCTTACTCGCATTACTCCATTTGCCCTATATTGGTTTCTTGTTGTTTATGCTAGCTTGAAGACTACACATTGTTGTGAGCTTTTTGGTAAGTCATATTCATACTATATTGAGTACAAACACGAGTGGAGTGTAATGATACGTATTTGAGTGTAAACACGTGAGCATGCGACATTGTGAGGTTATATAATTTTGTTCATAAATTTATTTATTCTAATCTGTTTGTTGAAGCTTTGAGATGACAGGTACTAGTTTGAAAGTGGATGAGAAGCTTGAGGCTTTAGAAAGGAAGTTTATGGATATAATGGAAAACATGAATGTTGCTTTCGATAAGTTGTCCAGGGACGTAGAGAGTAATCAAATAGGTAGTGTTCCCAGAGCACCACCACCTCAGCATATACCACCACCTCAGAATGTGGCACCACAACGTGTACCACCAGATGAAGAAGCAGCTCAAAATGAGTTTGATGATTCTGATGATCTTAATGATGGGGATGAGAGATTTCAGTGATGGCCTGATAAGTGGCCTAATATGAGGTCTGATAGGAGGAATGATTGAAGGGATATACAGTTTGATGGTAGAGGTGAATTTGATGACAGACGTGAGGATTATGACAGGAGAGGTTATGGTAGAAATTGTAATGTTGATGGTGATTTGAGCAGCATCATGATCAAGATACCAAACTTCCAGGACAAGAATGATCCTGAAGCTTATTTGTCGTGGGAGAAGAAGATTGAGTTGATTTTCAATTGTCATCATTACTATGATGAGAAGAAGATCAATCTGGCAGCCATGGAATTCATTGATTATGTGATGATTTGGTGGGATCAGATTGTCAACAACCGAATGAGGAATCATGATAGGCCAATTCAGACATGGGAAGAACTTCAAGGTCTCATAGGAGACAGTTCATACCCAGCCATTACTACCGAGAGTTGTATCAAAAACTACAACATCTATATCAGGGGGCTAAGAGTGAAGAGGATTACTATAATTAGATGGAGGTGGCCATGATGAGGGCGAATGTAGTGGAGGATGCAGAGGCTACTATGGCACGGTTTATAGGGGGCTTGAACAAAGAGATTGCCAATATGGTGGAGTTGCATCATTATGTTGATTTAGAGGATATACTTCACATGGCTATCAAGGTTGATATGCAATTAAAGAAGAAGTCTAAATCCAGATTTGGTACTCAGTCTACTTCTGCATGGAAGGGGAAATGGGTTCCTAATGATCAACGGGATGGAGGCTTTAACAAGCCAAGGGCCAAACCTAGTGCCAAGGGTAAAGAAGTTGCAGAACCAAGCAAGGATAGACCGAAACCTAAGAGTACAACACCAAAGACTAAGGACATCAAGTGTTTCAAGTGTTTGGGCATGGGATACTATGCTTCACAGTGCCCCAACGGGCGCACATTAGTGATTTATAAGAAGAGTGGTAAGGTACATTCTACCAAAAGTGAGGTTGGGGTTGATGATGATGAGCCTGAGATTGAGGATACTAGTGACAGATTGGGAGTTGCTTACCCGCTGATAACTTATTATTAGTTGTCAAGCGTGCTTTAAGTGCATAAATTGTCGAGGATGATAGTGATCAGCAGATGGAGAACATATTTCACACTAGATGCCGTGTGAATGCCAAGGGGTGTGGTATGATCATTGATGGGGGAAGTTGTGTGAATTTTTTAAGTACAGCTTTAGTTGAGAGGTTGGGATTAGATTGCTTGAGCATCCCAAGCCTTACAAGT
Source organism: Zanthoxylum bungeanum (assembly GCA_019454045.1). NCBI lineage: Eukaryota > Viridiplantae > Streptophyta > Magnoliopsida > Sapindales > Rutaceae > Zanthoxylum > Zanthoxylum bungeanum. The sequence continues at coordinate 16,073 of SKCR01021372.1, forward strand.
TGCAGTGGTTAAATGATTGTGGCGAAATAAAGGTGACTATGCAGGTATTATTGAGCTTTACCATTGGGCCATACATTGATGATGTCCTATGAGATATGATACTGATGCATGTAGGACATATTCTTTTGGGCAGGCCATGGCAGTTTAACAGGAAGGTCGTACATGGTGGGTTCAAGAATAAGTATTTCTTTCAGCATAAGGGAAAACCCATTACCTTATGCCCACTTACACCGAAGCAGGTCCATGAGGATCAAGTCAAGTTACAACTTGAGAGGGACAAAGAGAACGAGAGTGCAAAAACATCGTTGGAGAAAACACATGAGAAGAGTGTGATCGAACCTAGTAAGGAAATTAAGGCTAAAAGCCCGAGTGTTCCCAAGGGGAGTGCGAGTGAACATAAGGGGGAAACAAAAGGGCGAGTGAAAAAGAGATTTTATATGGTGAGGGTAAAGCTAGGAGAGCTTTTAAGGCTAGCAAGCTTATGCTTTTGCTAGTCTACAAGGAATTCCGTGTTTGTATTGCTAATATTGACCATTTGCTTCCTGTGTCCATTTCATCTATTTTGCAGGAATTCAGTGATGTTTTGACAGAGGACATTCCTAGTGGGCTTCCACCCATTAGAGGTATTGAGCACCAGATAGATTTCATACTTGACATAGTAATTCCCAATAGACCAGCCTACCGAAGCAATCTGGAAGAGACGAATGAACTTCAGAAGAAAGTGAGGGAGTTTATGGAGAAAGGGTATGTCAGAGAAAGTATGAGTCCCTATACGGTACCAGTTCTTTTAGTTCCTAAGAAAGATGGGTCGTGGCATATGTGCGTTGATTTTCGAGCGATAAATAATATAACGGTAAAGTATCGTCACCCTATTCCTAGACTAGATGACATGTTGGATGAATTGCATGGTTCCAAAGTTTTTAGTAAGATTGATTTAAAAAGTGGATACCATCAAATTCGCATTAGAGAGGGAGATGAGTGGAAAATTGCATTTAAGACCAAGTATGGCTTGTCTGAATGGTTAGTTATGCCATTTTGTCTTAAAACACACCTAGTACATTTATTAGATTGATGAATCATGTTATGCGTACATTTATAGGTAAGTTTGTTGTAGTTTATTTTGATGAAATCTTAGTTTACAGTAAAATATTATATGAGCATGTTAAGCATTTGAAACATGTTCTTGAAGTGTTGAGGCATGAAAAACTGTATGCTAACTTTGGTAAGTGCACTTTTTGTATGGATATGATTGTTTTCCTTGGTTTTGTTGTAAGTGCAGATGGCATCGAAGTTGATGTAAAGAAGGTAAAGGCAATTCAGGATTGGCCTACGCCGAGAACTATGATAGAAGTCAGAAGCTTCAATGGATTAGCAAGCTTCTACCACAGGTTTGTTAGAGAATTCAGTAGTATTACAACAACACTGACTAAAGTAGTGAAGAAAATTGTTGGCTTCAAATGGGGAGAAGAGCATGAGCGTGCAATCCAGGATCTTAAAATAAAGTTGTGCAGTGCACCAGTTTTGGCGCTACCTAAGTTTGAGAAGACATTTGAGATTGAGTGTGACGCATCCGAGATAGGCATTGGAGAAGTTCTTTTGCAAGAAAAGCAACCAATAGCTTACTTTAGTGAGAAGTTGAATGTAGCAGTTTTGAGGTACCCCACATTTGACAAGGAGTTGTATATGCTAGTGAGACCCTTTGAGACTTGGCAGCATTATTTGTGGCCTCGAGAGTTTTTGATCCATATAGATTATGAGTCATTGAAGCATTTGAAGGGCCAAGGTAAGTGGAACAAATGACACGCAAGATGGTTAGAGTTTGTGGAGACATTTCCATATGTAATCCGCTACAAACAATGTAAGGAAAATATTGTCGCTGATGCACTATCGCGAATGTATGCTTTACTTACTTCATTGAGTGCAAGAATGCTTGGGTTTGAATTTATTAAAGAACTATATGCAAGTGATACTGACTTTAGTACTATATATGCTGCATGTGAAAAATCTACCTTTAGTAAATTCTTCCAACATGATGGGTTTCTGTTTAGGGAGAATAGATTATGTATTCCTGTTTGTAGTATGCGTGAGTTGTTAGTTAGGGAAGCTCATTGGGGAGGTTTAATGGGGCACTTTGGCATTGCTAAGACCTTAGGGGCATTGAGTGAATATTTATATGCCTCATGGGTTGTACACACCATTGCCAGTACCTAGTGAGCCATGGGTAGATGTATCTTGGACTAGGCATGGTAGGGATTCCATCTTTGTAGTGGTTGATAGGTTTAGTAAGATGGAACACTTTATATCATGTCATATGACTGATGATGCCACTAACATTGCTAACTTGTTCTTTAGAGAAGTAGTAAGCCTCCATGGAATTTCACAAAGTATAGTTTCAGATTGTGATGTTAAATTCCTTAGTCACTTTTGGAAAGTTTTATGGGGTAAGTTATGAACTAAACTTTTGTATTCTACTACTTGCCACCCCTAAACTGATGGGCAGACCGAAGTTGTTAATAGGACTTTAACTCAGTTATTGCGTACTATTATCACTAAGAATTTAAGAACTTGGGAGGATTGTTTGCCTTTTATTGAATTTGCATATAATCGTAGCATTCATTCTTCTACATCTTATTCACCATTTTAAATTGTTTATGGTTTTCAACCACTAACTCCATTAGATTTTTTACCATTTCCTGTTGACGAGCATGCAGGGTTAGATGGAAAAAGGAAAGCTGATTTGGTGAAACACATACTTAAGAAAACAAGAGAGCACATACAATGAAAGAATTAGCAATATGCTACTCATGCAAATAAGGGAAGAAAGCCTGTGGTATTTCAACCTGGTGATTGGGTTTGGGTACACATGCGCAAGGAGAGATTTCATGAACATCGTAAATCCAAGCTACAACCAAGAGGGGATGGTCCATTTCAAGTCTTAGTCCACATTAATGATAACGCGTACAAGCTGGATTTACAAGGTGAGTATAATGCGTCTCCTATATTTAATGTTTCTAACTTAACTCTTTTTGATGCAGGTACAGATTCGAGGTCGAATACTTTTCAAGATGGAGGGAATTACATGAATCCATCCACTCAAGGAACATTAGATGTCACGACCAGTAATATGGTAGAGCCTTTGCAAGTGCTATCATGACCAATCACATGTCAAAGAGCTAAGAAGATCAGAGACGCAATGACGGGGCTATCATAAAATATCATGATCGAGTGTGACGCACAACTCCAGGGCATAATAGCAACATATGAGGGCTTCTATGGAATGGGTCCAAAGCTATTTCACTTGACCCAAGTCATACCAGATTGACGTACCAGCAATTCGGAAGTCAAGTACATTTTGACGAATCAAGTCGAATTAATCGCAACACCAAATATTTGGCAAAGAAAATACTTATTCGGCTTCAAAACACATCATTAAGTCTAAATACATAAAGGCCACAAATTTTTCGGATGTTTTGTCAAGGAGACAATTTAACATGGCTTTGAAAAACTTGCCACCTTTGTTGGATTTTTTGTGGTTTTGTTGTTTTTCATTTTGTTGAAATTTTTTGGCAAAGTTGTTGATGACTTTAGCCACCTTGTTTGACATTTATGTTATGTTTTCTAGATTATTAAATGACTATTAAGGGCATACCTTTTAAATAGCCATTAGTTAGCAAGTTATGGTGTTTTGGTATTTTTGCACTTATTAGGGTTTCCTTCATTGTACTATATATTGTAACATTTCTTTCTTAATGAAATTAATCATCAAATTTCGAAAATTAGCTTCATTTGAAAGTTTGGATTGGTCCAAAAATTGCTTAAGGGAGGGATTCCCCTTATTTCATGCGATCGACTTATCTAAGTCGTGGCAACCTTAGTGGCGTCTCCGTGCTAGCAGAACACTACAAGGAATCATCGTAAGGGTTCTCAAAGACAAGTTTTTGTGGGTCTTCATTGTGGCATTGGAAGGTTTTTTTGTTGGACAATTGTGATCCATAGCATCACTATTTGTAAAAGACATTGTGGTTTTTGTACAAATTAACTATGTGACAAAGGAAATTGCTATTTTATCATTTTGTAATTAGATTACTTGAATATAAATAAATGATAAAAGTCCTTATGATTAGTTCCAGATTAATAAGATATGAGACAGTATCAATCCACGAACGGTTTAATCATTAAATATCCATAGTCGATAATGCGGAATAGACTAGTATTACCCTTGTGTGCGTTATGGAAGATAATTCTCATATATTTAAGTATTGGATGCTTATGCAAGTGTGATAGGAGGTTCTGTTAGCCGTTGGATCGGGAACAGCTTTGCTCTGGATAGACCGCTCGAAATCCCATTGGTAGTATGACTATGTGCCTATGGGAATCTGAATTATGGTATCACACAAGATACAGAACTGGTACTCTTAAATGATGTAGCTATTGGGATAGCATGACCAGGTCATGATTATCTGATTAAAGAGACTAGTTTCTTGTGATCCGATATATGATTCGTATGGGGCAGACACAATTCGAGCCCCAGGCCTAGCATGTGACATCTGATACTGGATCGTAATACGCAATACTTTGTATACTACGCTTGATAAAGATTATGTATTCCTTAAAATAATATTTCTGGAGAATTGGGAAGGCACGAAGCTTTGATATAAGCCAACCATGTCTTTGTTAGTTTCTACTATAGTCCCAAGATCATTCAAGCATAGAAAAATATATGAATACTTTAAAGAAGTATGGAGGAATCATACTTACAATGAACGGATTATGGAAGTGTTGAGTTCAAAAATTTTCCTCCTTGTTGAAGCTCTCCAAGATTCGGCCAAGGTGCCAATTTTTGTTGAAGATGAACTTTGATCTTTAAGCTCCAAGCTTCATGGTTGGTTTCCCTATCACCTTTTATGATTCTTGTGAGTTCTAGCTCTTGGTAATTTTTGCAATAAAAATCACCTATTGTTCCTCCTTGTGCATTCGACAATGAAGAAGAAATGGAAATAGTGCAATTTTGTGAGATTTGCGTGAATGAGAGAGAGAGAGATGTGTGTGTTGACTTAACAAATTTTTATTTCAAAAATCAAATAAATGATTTACCAAATATTTGGTAATAAGTCAATCATGTCACTTTAACTTGGAGTGAAAAACAAGTTAAAATCATTCTCACCAAAACCCATCACTCAAAGTGACAAGTGATGTGACTAATGATGTGATATGTGGGCCCCACTTGATTCGAAATTTGAGTGGGCCCGCAAACACTCCCAGGCTCGGGTTCGCTAATTCCGAATTAATGAACTTTCCGTTACGACGTAATTAAATCAAATTTAATTAAATAATAATGCCAAGCAAAATTACTAATCATATCGCTAGTGAATTAATTCTAAATTAATTCGTTAGCCCGAATTAAAATCCAATTTTAATTCCGCGTCAAAATCCAATTTCGTTTAATATATCAAATATATTATTTTATCGATTAATTCCAAATTAATCGATCTCTCTCTTCAAATAGTATTTTATCCTAGATAAAATCCCTCCGTAATTAATCCCAGATTAATTATGCTCGAATCATACGTCATCGGTGAATCTTCGAGAAGCGACCCAAGAGATCCCTGGATATGTTGGTAGTAAATCCGGTCATCGGACTATCCGAACACGTACGTACCTCGTACTACGTTTTTACCAATTTACAAGACATGGTTGGCTTCTAGCAAAGCACCGTGTTGATTTCTATAATTAGTCCCAAAGAAAGATTAAGCCATAGAAATACAAATAACATACATGCAAAGCTAGAAACATGGCGGAATCATACTTACTAAGCTTTGTGACGAAAATGGTGAAGACAATCCTTGAGTCTTCAAGGTGGAAGTTTCGGCCAAGATGAAGAGGAAGAGAAGCTTCAAGTCTTCAAGTGTTCCAAGCTCCAAGGTTGTTTCCCTATCACCTCTTTTGATCCTTCAATGTGCTAGCAAAATGGAGAAATGAAAATGATTTTTCTGCCTTTGGTTTGAAGCTCACGGCGTGAGCAAATGAGAGGAAGAAGAGTATTAGACTTTTCAATTTTGGTTCTCTTTCTTTTGTTACCAAAACCGTGAGTTGCCAAATGAAAAGCAATGATAAGATATCAAATACCAAAATGAATTTTTAATTAAAAAACCCTTCAAAAACTGTGAAAGGTTTTCCCTCCAAAGGAAAATTCATCATATGCCATCATTATCTCACATTGAGAATAGAGACAATGTATCATCCCATAAAGGTGACTAGATACATCCATCATCTATTCGTGTCAAGTAATGAGATATCGCGATGTGATTTGCGGATTCCACCCGTTTCAAAATACGAATGTGTCCGCAAACACTTTCGGGCCCAAATTCGCTAATTCCGAATTAACGAATTTCCGTCGCGACGAGAATTAAATAATTACGCCTAGCGGAATTATTATTCAGATCGCTAACCAATTAATTCCAAATTAATTCGTTTGCCCGAATTAAAATCCGATTTTAATTCCGCGTCGAAATCTAATTTCGTTTAATAATATATCGAATATATTATTTTATCGATTAATTCCAAATTAATCGATCTCTCTCTCTCTCTCTAATAAGGCATTTTATCCAAGATAAAGTTTCTCCGTAATTAATCCAAGATTAATAAAGTTCGAATCAAATATCATAGGGGAATCTTCAGGAAGCGACCCAAGAGATCTCCGGATATGTTGGCAGTAAATACGGTCGTTGGATAATCCAAACACGTACGTACCTCGTACTACGTTTTTACCGATTTACAAGACAAGGTTGGCTTCTAGCAAAGCGCCATGCCTACCCAATTCTCCAGAAATATTCTTACTGGAATATTAGATCTTTATCAAGCGTAGTATACCGTAGTATCGCATACATCGATCCAGTATCGGACGATCACATGTTAGGCCTGGGGCTGGAAATGTGTCTGCCCCGTACGAAACATATATCGGACATCAAACAACTAGTCTCTTTAAATCGGACAATCCTGACCTGGTCATATTGTCCCGATGGTTGCAACCTTTTATAGAGTACTAGTTTTGTATCCTGCGTGATCATCATCTCCATATGTCTGAAGTGATACTTCCATCTTGACATCACATCCAGTACACTACGATTCTCGATAAACCCAGAAGAGGCGTACACAGAACCGGTTAAAGCCCCGAACCACCAAAACCAAAGTTTACCGATTGTCGCAAGTACTAGCGATGCAAGTCTCAGGTTAAGACCATATACACCTACTCTGATGCGGCCTCCCATAGACACGCAGACATACTACCAATGGGATTCCGCGGGGTCTATCCAGAACGAAGCTGTTTTCCGTACCATCGGTAAAACACAACCTCCTATCGCACTTGCATAAGTATCCAATACTTAAATATATGAGAACTATGCCGTTGTGCCATCACAACGTGCACAAGTACAATACTAGTCTATTCCGCATTATCGATGTCCGATCTCGATAATACTCTGACTAGGGATATTTAATGATTAAACCCTTTTGTATTGATACTGTCTCATATCATCTCAATACGGAATTAATCATATGGACTTTTGCCATCAATATATCAAAGTAAATAATTTACAAAACGGCAAAAGGCAATTTCATTATCACATAGTTGATTTTGTACAATAATAGAATATCATTTACAAAACAGTGACGCTATGGGTCATAATGTCTAACAATCTCCCACTTGGCCTATAGCCAGTCACTCAAGCATCTAATACCTGAACTATGTATATATCGTTCAAACACTTGCTGAAGAACAGACTTCGTCAACGGATCTGCAATGTTGTCATCTGATGCGACCTTCTCGACCTTTACATCGCCACGATGTATAATCTCCCGAATCAGATGGTAACGCCGAAGAACATGGTTGGATCGTTGATGAGACCTTGGTTCCTTAGCTTGTGCTATAGCCCTGTTATTGTCACAATACAATGGCACAGGCTCAGCTGCTAACGGAACTACTCCTAATCCAATTAGCACACATGTCCTTAGACAGAAGGATACCACGTGACATTGGCATCAATCCCTTCTTGGATTGATCCATGTTCAATCGCTTCAACACTTTGTCAATATATGTACTCTGGGAGAGTCCAAGCAGCTTTCTAGATCTATCCCGGTAGATCTTTATTCCCAGAATAAAGGCTGCTTCTCCCAGATCTTCATGGAGAATTTTAATGAAAGCCAAGCTTTCACCGACGTTAGCATGGGAATGTCATTTCCTATAAGCAATACGTCGTCGACATAAAGGACAATAAAAGTCAGTGCTCTCCCACTAACCTTCTTGTATACACAAGGGTCATCATCGTTTTGTACGAAATCATATTCTTTTATGATCTCATCAAAACGCTGATTCCATGACCGTGATGCTTGCTTCAATCAATAAATGGATCGATTTAACTTACAAACCTTATTTGCAAGTCTATGTACGATAAAACCGTCAGGTTGTTCCATATAAACATCCTCCAAAAGGTTTCCGTTAAGGAAAGTGATTTTAACGTCCATCTGCCATATCTCGTAATCGAAATATGCAGCTATTGTAAGCCTTATCCGAATGGATTTAATCATGGCAACGGGTGAGAAAGTTTCGTCATAATCAATACCATATTGTTGACGATACCCCTTTGCTACAAGCCTAGCTTTGTACGTTTGCACGTTGCCTTCCATGTCGGTCTTCTTCTTGAAGATCCATCTGCATCCAATAGGCTTTACGCCTTCTAGTGCATCAACCAGTGTCCAAACTTGGTTGGCATACATGGAATCCATCTCGGACTTCATGGCATCTTGCCATAAAGCGGAATCAATATTCTGTATTGCTTCCTCATACGTAGTCGGTTCATTATCCTCAATAAGATTAATATCTACATGAGGCGAGATCAGAAACCCATACCTCTCAGGTACCTTCCTGACTCTCTCCGACCTACGCGGTCCTTGTGTATCTGAAGATTGTGGTACAGACTCGTCCTGGATGGTCTGTTTATGTTCCGTCGTTGATTCATTGCCAGGAACAATATCACTACGATTTTCATCGAGCTCCACTTTCCTCCCACTTACCACTGCATCTAGGAATTCATTCTCAAGGAAAAATGCATGTAGAGCAACAAACACTTTGTTCTCTTGTGGGTGATAGAAGTAATATCCTTTGGTTTCCTTAGGATATCCCACGAAAAGGCATTTATCTGATTTGGGTTCTAGTTTGGTACCTTCCAAACGTTTAACATATGTCCAGCATCCCCAAATCTTCAGGAAAGAGAAACCTGGTTTCCTTCCTGTCCATTTCTCATATGGAGTCTGTTCAACAGACTTTGATGGAACCTTATTCAAAATAAGTACCGCACTGGTTAATGCGTATCCCCAGAAGGATATTGGTAGCTCAGTCCGACTCATCATCGACCTTACCATGTCTAACAAGGTACGGTTTCTCCGTTCAGACAAACCGTTTAATTGCGGTGTTCCAGGAGGAGTCCACTGTGAAAGAATACCATTTTCTTTCATGTAATCTTGAAACTCATAACTTAAGTATTCGCCACCACGGTCCGACCGCAATGTCTTAATACTCTTTCCTGTTTGTTTTTCTACTTCGTGTCGAAACTCTTTGAATTTCTCAAAAGTTTCCGACTTGTGTCTCATTAGATACACATAACCATAACGAGATGCATCATCCGTAAAGGTTACGAAGTAATGATATCCACCTCTAGCCTGACTAGACATGGGCCCACATACGTCGCTATGAACGAGGGCTAACAGTTCTGTGGCACGTTCACCTTTACCACTAAAAGGTGATTTAGGCATTTTGCCTAAAAGACAAGATTCGCAGACATCATATGAATTAAGATCAAATCCGTCCAAGTACCCACTCTTCGAAAGTGTGGATATGCGAGTCTTGTTTATGTGTCCTAGACGACAATGCCACATGTAAGCTTCATCTTTTAGATATACTCCTTTTGAGCCTTTTGTTTGTTATTTTATGTTTAGGAGATTCATTTATATTCAAAATATAAAGGCCATTATTTGCTACAGCAGTGCAAATTTCTGCATCATTTTTATATAAATAACACCCAGTGTTTCTAAATACAAAAGTGTACCCATGCTGGGTTAACAAAGATACAGATATGATATTCCTAGTCAAACTAGGTATATAATAACAGTTCAAAAGTTTAAGCATATGCCCCGAGGGCAATTCCAAAACAAAAGTCCCTACAGCCAAAACAGCAACTGGAGTTCCGTTTCCGACTCGTAGATCAACCTCCCCTGAAGTCAGCATCCTGCTATCCTGCAGATCCTGCAAATCAGTACATATATGAGCAGCACAACCAGAATCAAAAATCCAATTTTTAAAACTAGAAGTAGTCATATTTATCTCAATAACAAACATACCAGAGGCTAGTGCCTTGCCTGCCTTGATATCCTCCTTTGTCCCTTGCCCATTCGGCAGTCACGTTTCCAGTGACCCTTCTTGCCGCAGTTGAGGCAGACATCTTGAGATTTGTCCCTTGGCTTCCCAGAAGCTTTTGTCAACTTGCCTTTACCCTTTTTCTTATGTTTCTTCTTCCTAACCCCTCCAGTAGCTTTGGGCCCAGCCTTTGGCCTCTGAGAGGTCGATGCAAAGTGCGCCTCGCGCTTGCCCCCTTTTTGGAGTTCTTTTTCAGACTCCTTCAAGATGGATAACAGCTCTCCAAAGTGTCATCCGTATCCATCAACTTATAGTTGATTATGATTTGTTTCCAAGTATCAGGAAGTGACTGTAAGATCAAATCTATGGTCAGCTCAGCCTCCAAGACTATTCCCATATTGGCCAACTCATCAATATCGGCGATCATTTGAGCCCCGTGGGCCTCAACTGATGCGCCTTCAGTCATTCGGGCGTGGAAGAGTTTCTTCACCAACTCGTACCTTTCCATCCGCTTGTTGGAGCGGTGGAGATCTCGCAGTCTAGCCATCATACTATAAGGATCCAAGTCCTTATTTTGGCGACGAAAGTGCTGAGTCATCGAAGCTAACATAATAGCCTGAGCTGTGTCACAATAATTGCTGTGAGTTTTCCATAACTCCAGCTCAAGTGGGTCAGTGGCTTAGGCGGGAGAGGTGTTTGTACAGTGTACAGCATCATCCTCTCAGCCCCAAGGACTATCCTCAGGTTCATTTCCCAATCAGCGAAGTTTGTGCCCTTAAAGACATTGTCACCCATGATGATGTCTCGGACATTTACCTTGCTTGCCATCTCAACTACGATAGTCCAACTATCTAGTTAACAATAAAATGGGTACAGTCAAACTGTTACAAGAAAAATAACAATGAATTAGTCCAACTAATTTTAATTAATAACGAAATAATTTTGAAATGCGTAAGGCTAAGTATCTGAATGAAATTGCAAATTCAATACTAGCCTCCCACTATTTTTATCAAGTCTCTAACCCTCTGTTGAGAACTCGGGAAATCCTATTTCCTAGTGGGCTAGGATCCCGTTAAATAACACACAACCTTGACTTTGGCAACAACAATGCTTTAACTATTTACTAGGTAGATCTCAAAGATCAATTGGATCCATCCAATTCCTAGATCCGGTTAGGTGGACATCCAAGTCCAAAACATATGTATATTTACTTATGTCAATGTATCTAATACATTTTCCTAACCATATCCTCCGAACCATCTAGGCCTTGGCTTTGGCACAACAAACCTAATGATTCCGGTTAAGCGGGACCCATTGACAAGGAAAGTTTCGTAATCAATGTCGTTGGACAAGAAGTGATCTTGACTTTGGCCAAAAATCACAACTTGGACAAGACACCGATGTGGAACAAAACTCTCATGATTCAAGTACATCCTCAATTGACAAAGGTCTTGACTTTGGCCAACAAACCAATGCCAATTTTGGATCTTGAACAAGAATCATTCAATGGAAGGATAATTGCTTAATATAAATTGAGGGATTTTGCGTAATTGGCAACCAATTTATTATCTTTGTTAGGTCTCATCATCATACACCCTTAAGCATGCTTCTAAAACATCATAAAGTGCATAAAGTAAATTAATAGTGATATACGGATGGATATATAAAACAACTTGTTCCTAGAACAAATCACTCCCTTTCCACTCCCCGCTAGCAATATTCTACTTCTACCCAATTACATAATACAATAAGAGAAACCTCATTTACATTGAGGGGAATTAGGTGAGAAGAGAATACAAAGAGATAAAAGAGATAAGGCTGGACACGCAGGTCCAATTTATAAATTCTAAATTTACAATAATTTCTAAAATTACCCTTCCCTTCTAATATCCATCCGCTATACACTATTCATTCATCACATACATGTATATTCATTCAAGACATGCTATACAACCAATCTAATCCAATTAATTAGTCTTTGTTTAAGTGATCATCCAATGTTCAAACAATGGTTTGATTTTGCGCGAGTCCAACTCGTTTGAGAATAAGTACATAAGGTACGAATTCACGAATTATATCGAACTACCCGTTAAATCCAATTTAAGTCGTATTCAATACTAATTCAATTATTTAATTCCAAATTAAATGTTTACACTTTTAATGTGCTTTTAAAGATTAGATTCTAAATCTTATCAAATTGGGTCTCCAAGCCCAACTAACATCCAATGTGTGTTTAATTAAAGTCCGATGGGCTTTCAATTGATTTATCAAGGCTTGGGCTTTGGTCAATGTGGGTCAAACCCAATTACCAAGCCCAATAAGGAATCACCCTTAAGTGCCATAAAATCAATTTCAAGCCCATAAGGCCCAATTAAACATAAAAGCCCATTATTAAATTTTAATATTCCAAATTTTAAAATTCAATTGATTAAAGTGTAATTGCATGATTAATTCATTAAACCAAATATTTCAAAAACACCAATTTAATTTATTAATCATCAATTGTTCAAAACACTTGTCTAACATTTATTTGAACAAAAAATCAAGTCCTTTAACATGTCATGTTGTATTCGGCCAAGAGGGAATTTTGCGGTTCGATTTGTTTTTCAATCCAATTGAATCACTAATCTACATCCCGTATTGATTTTAAGTCATCTAATGAACTTGAAAGCAAAAAATCCAATTAAGTGAAAGGATCTCCATTTTCGGTCAATCAACAATTTTGGTTAAAAATTCATCCAATCCAATGCATTTTTCTCAAAATTGATCATGTAATACATATTACATACATTAAGCATACTCAAATCATCTAATGAACTTGTGCATGCAAAATACCAAACCAGTAAAATGACCTACACATTCGGCCAAGGCATCAATTTTGGGAAAAATTATCCAATGCATTTTTCTCAAAATTGATCATGTATAATATCATATTACAAACATTTAAGCATACTCAAATCATCTAATGAACTTGTGCATGCAAAAATTCAACTCAGTGGAAGTACCTCACATTCGGCCAGGCAACATTTTGGGGAAAAATCATCCAATGCATTTTTCTCAAAATTGATCATGTATTATATCATATATCATACATATAATCATGCTTAAGTCATCAAATAAACTTGTGCATGAAAAATTCCAAACCAATGGAAGCACCTCCACATTCGGCCAAGACAACCACTTTGGGGAAAAATCATCCAATGCATTTTTCTAAAATTGATCATGTAATATATCATATAACATACATATAAGCATACTTTAGCATCCAATTTCACAAGAACATGCTTCAATCAATTTTCCCCAAATTAACCCTAATGTATTTCATGCTTAAACATTGCTCTGATACCATTGTTGATTTCTATAATTAGTCCCAAAGAAAGATTAAGCCATAGAAATACAAATAACATACATGCAAAGCTAGAAACATGGCGGAATCATACTTACTAAGCTTTGTGACGAAAATGGTGAAGACAATCCTTGAGTCTTCAAGGTGGAAGTTTCGACCAAGATGAAGAGGAAGGGAAGCTTCAAGTCTTCAAGTGTTCCAAGCTCCAAGGTTGTTTCCCTATCACCTCTTTTGATCCTTCAATGTGCTAGCAAAATGGAGAAATGAAAATGATTTTTCTCCTGCCTTGGTTTGAAGCTCACGGCGTGAGCAAAGGAGAGGAAGAAGAGTGTTAGACTTTTAAATTTTGTTTCTCTTTCTTTTTTCCAAAACCGTGAGTTGCCAAATGAAAAGCAATGATAAGATATCAAATACAAATACCAAAAGGAATTTTTTATTAAAAAACCCTTCAAAAACCGTGAAAGGTTTTCCCCCTCCAAAGGAAAATTCATCATATACCATCATTATCTCACATTGAGAATAAGACAATGTATCATCCCATAAAGGTGACTAGATACATCCATCATCTATTCGTGTCAAGTAATGAGATATCGCGATGTGATTTGCGGATTCCACTCGTTTCAAAATACGAATGTGTCCGCAACACTTTCGGGCCCAAATTCGCTAATTCCGAATTAACGAATTTCCGTCGCGACGAGAATTAAATAATTACGCCTAGCGGAATTATTATTCAGATCGCTAACGAATTAATTCCAAATTAATTCGTTTGCCCGAATTAAAATCCGATTTTAATTCCGCGTCGAAATCTAATTTCGTTTAATAATATATCGAATATATTATTTTATCGATTAATTCCAAATTAATCGATCTCTCTCTCTCTCCTAATAAGGCATTTTATCCAAGATAAAGTTTCTCCGTAATTAATCCAAGATTAATAAAGTTCGAATCAAACATCATAGGTGAATCTTCAGGAAGCGACCCAAGAGATCTCCGGATATGTTGGCAGTAAATACGGTCGTTGGATAATCCAAACATGTACGTACCTCGTACTACGTTTTTACCGATTTACAAGACAAGGTTGGCTTCTAGCAAGCGCCATGCCTACCCAATTCTCCAGAAATATTCTTACTGGAATATTAGATCTTTATCAAGCGTAGTATACCGTAGTATCGCGTACATCGATCCAGTATCGGACGATCACATGTTAGGCCTGGGGCTGGAAATGTGTCTGCCCCGTACGAAACATATATCGGACATCAAACAACTAGTCTCTTTAAATCGGAAATCCTGACCTGGTCATATTGTCCCGACGGTTGCAACCTTTTATAGAGTACTAGTTTTGTATCCTGCGTGATCATCATCTCCATATGTCTGAAGTGATACTTCCATCTTGACATCACATCCAGTACACTACGATTCTCGATAACCCAGAAGAGGCGTACACAGAACCGGTTAAAGCCCCGAACCACCAAAACCAAAGTTTACCGATTGTCGCAAGTACTAGCGATGCAAGTCTCAGGTTAAGACCATATACACCTACCCTGATGCGGCCTCCCATAGACACGCAGACATACTACAAATGGGATTCGGCGGGGTCTATCCAGAGCGAAGCTGTTTTCCGTACCATCGGTAAAACACAACCTCTTATCGCACTTGCATAAGTATCCAATACTTAAATATATGAGAACTATGCCGTTGTGCCATCACAACGTGCACAAGTGCAATACTAGTCTATTCCGCATTATCGATGTCCGATCTCGATAATACTCTGACTAGGGATATTTATGATTAAACCCTTTGTATTGATACTGTCTCATATCATCTCAATACGGAATTATCATATGGACTTTTGCCATCATATATCAAAGTAAATAATTTACAAAACGGCAAAAGGCAATTTCATTATCACATAGTGATTTTGTACAATAATACAATATCATTTACAAAACAGTGACGCTATGGGTCATAATGTCTACACAACCGTGCCTACCCAATTCTCCAGAAATATTCTTAATGGAATATATAATCTATATCAGGCGTAGTATACGTAGTATTGCATATTGCGATTCAGTATCGGATGTCATATGCAAGGTCTGGGGCTGGAATAGTGTCTGTCCCGTACGAAGCATATATCGGATTACCAGCAACTAGTCTCTTTAAATCGGATAATCATGACCTTGTCATATTATCCCGATGGTTGCAACCATTTAGAGTACCAGTTCTGTATCCCTGCGTGATCATCATCTCCATATGACTGAAGTGATACTTCATTCTTGACATCACACCCAATACACTACGATTCTCAATAAACCAAGAAAAGGCGTACACAGAACCTGTTAAAGTCCTGGACGACCAAAACCAAAGCGTATTGATTGTCGCAAGTACTAGCGATGTAAGTCTCAAGTTAAGACCAAATACACATACCCTGATGTGGACTCCCATAGACACATAGTCATACTACCAATGTGATTTCGCGGGGTCTGTCCAGAGCGAAGCTGTTTCCGTACCATCGGTAAACACAACCTCCAATCACACTTTCATAAATATCTAATACTTAAATATATGAGAACTATGTCACTACGCTTCCATAACATGCACAAGTGCGATACTAGTCTATTTCGCATTATCGATGTCCGGTCTTGATAATACTACTACTAGAGATATTTAATGATTAAACCTTTATGGATTGATACTTTCTCATATCTTATAATCTGAAACTAATCATAGGGACTTTATCATTATATATATTAATAATCAAATTACAAAATGATAAAATGCAATTTCATTGCTATAATTAATTTGTAAAAAACCACAATGTCTTTTACAAATAGTGACGCTATGGGTCATAATTGTCTAAAAATCCCCCACTTGGCCTATAGACAGTCACTCAAGCATCTAATACCTGAACTATATACATGTCGCTCAAACTTTTGCTGAGGAATAGCTTTCGTCAGCGGATCTGCAATGTTGTCCTCTGATGCGACCTTCTCGATCTTCACATCGCCACGATGTATGATCTCACGAATCAGATGGAAACGTCGAAGAACATGCTTGGATCGTTGATGAGACCGCGGTTCCTTAGCTTGCGCTATAGCCCCGTTATTGTCACAATATAATGGAACAGACTCATCTGCTAACGGAACTACTCGTAATCCAATTAGGAATTTTCGGATCCAAACTGCCTCTTTTGCTGCTTCAGCTGCAGCAATATACTCTGCCTCTGTTGTTGAATCGGCAACAGTCTCTTGCTTGGAAGATTTCCAGCTTACTACTCCGTTATTCAAACAAAATATGTACCCGGATTGCGACTTGCAGTCGTCTTTATCGGTTTGGAAACTTGCATCGGTATACCCAGTTACCTCAAGTTCTCCATCTCCATAGATTAAGAAAGCATCCTTAGTTCGTCTAAGATACTTTAGGATATTCTTAACCGCCATCTAGTGACTATCACCTGGATCGGCCTGATAGCGACTACACATGCTCAAAGCATACGAGACATCAGGTCTCATACATGATCGATCCGACTGCCGAGGTGAACGGTATCTGACTCATGTTGTCTCTCTCATCTTGAGTTTTAGGACACATGTACTTAGATAGAGTGACGCCATGTGACACTGGCAACAGTCCCCTCTTGGACTGATCCATGTTGAATCTCTTCAACATTTTGTCAATATACGTACTCTGGGAGAGTCCAAGCAGCTTTCTAAATCTATCCCGGTAGATCTTTATTCCTAGAATAAAGGCTGCTTCTCCCAGATCCTTCATGGAGAATTTTAATGAAAGCTAAGCTTTCACCGATGTTAACATGGGAATGTCATTGCCAATAAGCAATACATCGTCAACGTAAAGAATATTGAATGTCAGTGCGCTCCCACTAACCTTCTTATATACACAAGGATCATCCTCGTTTTAAACGAAATCCTATTATTTTATGATCTCATCAAAACATTTGTTCCAAGAACGCGATGCTTGCTTCAATCCATAAATGGATCGATTTAACTTACAAACCTTGCTTGCAAGTTTAGGTACGATAAAACCATCAGGCTGTTGCATGTAAACATCCTCCAAAAGGTTTCCGTTATGGAAGCGGTTTTGACGTCCAGCTACCATATCTCGTAATCGAAATATGCAGCAATAGCAAGTATTATCCGAATGGATTTAGTCATGGCAACGGGTGAAAAAGTTTCGTCGTAATCGACACCATGTCGTTGACGATACCCCTTCAGTACAAGCCTAGCTTTGTATATTTGTATATTGCCATCCATGTCAGTCTTCCTCTTGAAGACCCATTTGCAACCAATAGGTTTTACGCCTTCTGGTGCATCAACCAGTCTTCAAACTTGGTTGGTGTGCATGGAATTCATTTCAAAATTCATGGCATCTTGCCATAAACCGGAGTCGATACCTTGTATCGCTTCCTCATACGTAGCTGGCTCGTCTTCCTCAATAAGATTAATATCCACATGAGGTGAGATCAGAAACCCATACCTCTCAGGTTGTTTTCTTACTGTCTCTGACCTACGCGGTCCTTGTGTAATCGAAGATTCTGGTATAGTCTCATCCCCGATGGACTGTTCATATTCCATTAAGGATTTTGTGCCAGGAAGAGTATCACTCCAATTTTCATCGAGTTCTACTTTCCTCCCACTTATCACTACATTTAGAAATTCCTTCTCAAGAAAACCGCATGTAGAGCATCAAATACTTTGTTCTCTTGTTGGTGATAGAAGTATTATCCTTTGGTTTCCCTAGGATAACCTACAAATAGGCATTTATCTGATTTGGGTTCTAGTTTGGTACCTTCCAAACGTTTGACGTATGCCCAGTAACCCCAAATCTTCAGGAATGAGAAACCCGGTTTCTTTCTTGTCCATATTTCATATGGAGTCTGTTGAACAGACTTTGACGGAACATTATTAAAAATAAGTATTGCACTGTTCAATGCATATCCCCAGAAGGAAATAGGTAGCTCTGTACGACTCATCATAGACCTTACCATGTCCAACAAAGTTCGGTTTCTCCGTTCGGACACACCGTTTAATTGCGGTGTTCCGAGAGGAGTCCACTGTGAAAGAATACCATATTCTTTCAAGTAATCAAGAAACTCATTGCTTAAGTATTCGCCACCACGGTCCGACCGTAATGTCTTAATACTTTTGCCGGTCTGTTTTTCTAGTTCGTGTCGAAACTCTTTGAATTTCTCAAAAGTTTCCGACTTGTGTCTCATAAGATACACATAACCAAAACACGATGCATCATCCGTAAAGGTTACGAAGTATTCATATCCACCTCTAGCCTGGCTAGACATGGTCCCACAAACATCACTATGAACAAGGGCTAACAGTTCTGTGGCACGTGCACCTTTACAACTAAAAGGTGATTTAGGCATCTTGCCTAATAAACAAGATTCGCAGACGTCATATGAATTTGGATCAAATCCGTCCAAGTACCCACTCTTCGAAAGTATGGATATACGTGTCTTGTTTATGTGTCCCGGACGACAATGCCACATATAAGTTTCATCTTTGTTACTTACTTTAAGCCTTTTGTTTGTTACATTATATGTTTGAGATTGATTTATATTCAAAATATAAATACCATTATTTGCATCAGCTGTTCAAATTTCCATATCATTTTTATACATAAAACACCCGGTGTTTCTAAATACAAAAGTATACCCATATTGGGTTAACATAGATACATAAATAATATTCCTAGTAAAACTAGGTACAAAATAACAGTTTATAAGTTCAAGTACATGCCCCGAGGGCAGTTCCAAAACATAAGTGCCCATGGCCAAAACGGCAACTCGCATTCCATTTCTAACACGAAGGTCAATCTCTCCTGAGGCCAGTCTCCTGCTAATCTGCAGATCCTACACATCAGTACATATGTGAGTACCACAACCAGAATCAAAAATCCAATTTTTAAAACTAGAAGTAGACATGTTTATTTCTATAACAAACATAGCTGAAGCCGGTGCCTTGCCCACTTTGATACATCTTGGGATTTGTCCTTGGGTTTCCCAGAACCCTTTGATGATTTGGCATTGTCCTTCTTCTTATGCTTATTCTTTTTAACACCTCCAGTAGCCTTGGACCAAGCCCTCGGAGTCCGAGATGTTGAAGCATGGTGCGCCTCGTGCTTCTTGCCCTTAAGGAGCTGTTTCTCTGCCTCACGCAGAGTGGACATCAACTCTCCAAGAGTCTGGTCTTGGTTCAACATGTTGTAGTTCATGATGAACCCACTCCAAGTGTCGGGGAGAGACTGTAGGATCAAATCCACTGAAGTCTCAGCCTTGAAAACTATGCTCACAACATGCACAAGTGTAATACTAGTCTTTTACGCATTTATCGATGTCCAATCTCGATAATACTTAACTATGCATATTTAATGATTTATCCTCCGTGGACTGATACTGTCTCATATCATTCTCAATCCAGGAACAAATCATAAGGACCTTCTATCATTTATACATCTTGGTGATCTAATCACAAATGATAAGAGAGCAATCTCCTTTGTCACATAGTTAATTTGTACAACAACACCATGATCTGTACAAATAGTGACGATATGGGTCATAATTGTCCAACACGACTCTCATGCGATAATATTTTTAAAATAAACAAAATAAACAAAAGATAAAAAGTAAAATGGTGCCCTCAGGTCTAACCTCTTTGGTCATCTCAAGATAGGGCATTACACTTCTGTTGGAAAGGTGAATGATCCGCTACTCTTTTGGTTCGCTAACTCAACAACTTTCCTCGCTGTTTTACTGTTCGGGCTGCTGTTTTTACTCCGTTTCACTGCTGTTTTGCGGCTATTTTTAGGCTACTATTTTTGGTTGTTTAAGGGACTGTTTTGGTGGTTTTTTTAGGCTAGATGGTGCGTTTTTTAGGTGCTTTTAAGGGGGGTTTTATACAGTTTTTTGGTGCAGTTTTAGGTTGTTTTCTGGGCTATTTTAATGGGTATTGGCTGCTATTTTGGTGGTAAAAGAGGTGTAGTTTCGGTGGTTAAACAGTACAGTTTTTTTGGACTAAAGTGAGGCGATTTCAGTGGACTGTTTTGGCGTTTTTTGAGGGGCTATTTGCAGGGGGTTTTATGGTGGTTTAGGGATAATTTTGAAGGATTTTTTGGGCTATGAAGGGGGGGCTAGGTGTGGCAGTTTGAGGGTATGTGTGGTGGCTTGTGCGGCAATGAGAGGGGGTGTGTGGTGTTCACGACAATGCAAGGGTTTTAGGGCTTTGTGTATGTGGCAATGGGAGAGAGTTTTGGTCGTGTGAATGCTCTCAAAACTTTGGGATTTTGCATGAATGCTATGTGTATGTGTTAGGGTTGAGTTGGGTGGTGAATGGTTCTTTTTATAGGCAAGAGAGGGGTTACTTTCCTTATTGGAATATGAAAGAATCTTCTATTGATGGTGACATCTCTCTAATTGGTATCTCATAAGGAAAGGATCTCCTAATTTTGGATTATGATTGGCTTTTATTAGGAAAGGGATCTATTAGATTTCTTTTAATTAGGAAGGGATTTGACTTGATTTTAGCATGTGTTAAATGTGCATATCCCTAATCTAGAGAGTGATGGGCGTGACTTAGGCTCCATGGGCGTGGGCTTTGGTTCTTTGGGTAGGCTTGGGTGTTTAGGTTTGGTTTATGGTTTGGTAAGTGGTTTATGGAGTTTTGAGCCGAGGATAAGCTTTGAAACAGAGATCCAACAAGCAACCGAAGCTAAACAACTGGATTAAATGCAAAAAAAAATTCATTTTCCAATTTTACCCTTCCAACGTCCGTTTCCCGTGACTTTCACAACTAAAGAAGTAGTGTCTCCGTACAAGACTCATCATCGGGACTTATATGCAAAAATGCAGTGCCTACAATGTCGTATACTAGAATCTTGGATTCCAATGGTTTCTCAATGATCTATGAGTCTTGGAGACTCGTATAGACATGTAGGTATTTATATTGGATAAACACTAAATGACTCATCGAAGATTCTTAATTGATGGTACACCAACGTTAATATGAATTTTCTCGGGTCGAGTGCGCATAGTGATTCTTTGACTTGAGATACCACTGTGGATATATGACAAATCATTCACACTTTGATGGCAGTCACATCACCGATCTTTTTAGATCCGACCTCCGCCTGTTCGTTGATTGTGGAATGATCCTCAGGATATCTTGTGTGTATCAAGATAGGATCTGTCAGTTATGTGTACAGAGCATAGATATCTATTATGGGATTAGTAATCTGTTAAATCCATGGGCCTGTGGTATACTGTAGAAGTGAGTTCTAACTGTTTTTATGAGATTGCTAATAGACACATCGATAAGAATGTACCTATTGAGATTTGACATTAATATCTATATCTTTGGGATAATCCGGATATCTGGGACGGAGGGATTATACGTATGCGATGACCTCGACCTATATGATTCAGCGAGTTTATCTGTGGTCGTCATAATTTACGGGTGGGTAGATTATGGACACAAAATTAGATTTCGTGACGGATATGCCTAAATCTAGAGTCTCACTAATGAAATATACTCATAGAGTACTATGGCAACCTTTATAAATAATATTGATTATTTATGAATTGTTTAACGGTTAAATGAAAAATACATCCTTAAAGGGTTATTTTGGTCGTTTTATAGTTAGTGTGTAATTAGATAAAATACTTGATTTTATTAATAACACATTAATATTTTTTTTAAATATATTTTTTGACATGTGTTCTAAATATATGTATTATGGAATATTTAATGTAAATATGAAACATGTATTTAGATATTTGTATTATGTAATTATCTAATTATTTAATTGTTAAATAATTAGAATTATTAAATACATTTATCATTATCATTATTAAGTCCTTAAATTGCTAATTTTTATTGGGTCACATGTATGTATAACTATGGAATTGGTAGTCAATTTGGATTTGAATTCTTTTAATTCTTGATTAAAAATTGGAAAATTTAAATTATCAAGAATAGAAAAAGAAAACCTTGGAAGGTAGATGACCCAGAAAATAATTCAGAAAACCTTAGAAGATATGAAGAAGATAACCGAGTATAGCCTAAAGATCAAGGAAAGTTAGTGAGAGGCTTGCAATACTAGTAGGAGTCCACAAGATATACCAAATGCAGTAGAACCTACAACTCAACCCAAGTCAATAGAAAACCGTGGAAGTATAAAATGATAGACCCGTAGAAATTGGAGATATTTAGAAGTGACAAAAGTATTAGCATGGATAGTATAATTAAATGCCATAGTTGCGACTTATAGCAGAGAGCATAGATCAAGGAAGTAGTCTGAAGAATGAACTATCATTAGCCTCAGTAGTAAGGCATAAAGCAAAGAAATAGGATATGTAAATGGTAAGAGGGGCACGAGAAGTAATAAGGAAATTCAGTACATTCAGGCACAAAGATAAAATAACGAGGAGATAGTAGTGTGGAAAATGGATAATGGTTATGGGACCCCAAGACACAGAGTAGTCGACCAGGTTCTTGCAGAATGAATGACGATCATTTCTTCAAGAAAACTCGATTATAATAAGCATATTGATACTTAACCAGATCATCAGCGAGCTTAGGTGTAAAATAGAAGTGTGTGTCTACAAATCCTTATGGATTGTATATGTTCACCCATCAACTTAGAGCCTAATAAGGAAAATAACCTGTAAAATAGAGCAATGGATAGATTAGATGATTAGCGAGATGGCCAGACAACCAAATTGATAAGCCCAAATAAAATATAGATATGAAGCATGAAATAGAATAGTTTGAAGCTACAATAAGTTAAGCTAAGTCTAGAAGCTATCACTGAAATAAGGAACCCTTAAAGAAGTAAAGACTTAGAAGTACGAAAGGACCAGAGAGAGCGACTCTCAAGAGTATAGTATATGACTCAAAAGAGTCTCATTATATAGAAAAAGAAGAACTAGATAAGAGTGACACCTAAACCAAAAAGATTCAGTATAAGAGGCCTTAAGTATTTGAAGTTGATAGAATTTTCAGAAAAGTAAAGGTGTAAGGAGTTTAAGGAACTAAGATGAGAAGAGAAGTCTAGTGACATAACAAACTTAGTAAAGAAGAATAACAGAGGGAGTATGGTAGGAGTTGAGAGAGTATAAATCTTACGGAGGTTAACAATATGAGGTGGTATCATCGATAATTGGAAAAAAAATTAGTAGTAAAGTTGAAACATGAAATTCAGATAGTTCCTAATAGTAGTACCCTAGTAGGGAAGCCAACATCAGACATGTAAACAATAGAGTCATAAGCTTATATATGAGCAGCATAAGCAATTGCAGCACGTATAGCTAGTGAGAACACCACCACCAGAAGACTCCAGGAAATCCCCACCCTCCCAACCCTCGTCAGACAATAGTAGCAGAGATGGACCTTGAGGGCTGCCGTAAGATACTTACAGGAATAAGTGAAAGAATAGTGAAAAAAGACTGGAACATAAGATCTTCAGGCTTAGCTTAAGAATATAATAAAGGTTAGTGAGAGCTATGAGTAAAGGAGTTAAGAAAGAAGTTGTTCAAATGGAGTGGTACAGAGATAAAGTAGTGGTCAAGTAATGACTGGGATGTTAAAAAGTAGTGATAGACATGACTGAGGGAAAGTAAGAAATGATATCCTTCGAATAAGGAAGCAGAGACATAGGCCAGGCGAGTTCCAGTAGTAGAACGGCGCAAGAGAAAAGATAAAAAAAATTGTTGTCAACAAGTAAACAGTTGGAAATGAATCTATCGAGATGATAGGAGAAATTACTAAGTAAGAAAAAATAGAAGAATGAAACAACAAAGGATTCTTAGTATCAGCCTAAACCACGGGTATAAGGTAGTTTAGTAGATTTATAGCATAGTACAGAATGAAGGAGATAAAATGGCATGTATTTGAGTAACGACCCTTGATAGCACTATGTAATGGAAAATAAGTTAGTGTAGAACACTGTAACCAGATTTATAGCAATAATGAAAGAAAAGTATATAAAAGTATGAGCTTTAGCCAGGATCAAATCGGCAGCGTCGATGATAATAGAAGGGAATGCAGTTTACGCACCAAGGTGTATACAATTAAGCCTGAATCTATAGCCAAATAAGGAGGACCACTAGGAAGCTACCCTGAAGCAACGTTTTAAGACAATAATAGTAAGGTAAGAAGTCCTAGGCGATATCAATAAGCAGCTGAAGCTTGGCAATGAGAATATAAAGGTTAAGTAGCTAAGACATGAGAAAGAATATTAAGATCAAGTTAAACAAGTGCAGTAAAGGAGTATCAAATACAAGCATTGTTAGTAATGACAATAATCACTCTCGTAAACGTTTTGATTCCAAAAAAGAAACATGAGAAGCCTCACCATGAGACACTAGTATCTCTAGTGGGAGTCAAATGTACTAGCTAAGGAGAACTTAATGGAGTTAAATAATTGTGTGAATATAACTAAAGATCTAGAGAAAAGGATTTCCTTGGAGACAAAGAAGGTTGAACACAACTAGAGGTTCAGAAATATGGTAGTCGGGGATACCTAGAGAAGATACTATAAAACGAAAATGAGGTGGTACCTCTTAGTAAATAACTTAAGGGATATTCACTGAACCCACAAATCATGTGATCTATGATAGGATTCCAAGTTTAAAGAGGATTCGAGGACGAATCCTATTTAAGGGTGGAAGAATTTATAACGACCGGGAATTTCAACTACAGTTATACTGTGGGACGAGTGTCTCATAATATAAATCATGTTTGGAAAGATATACCCTCGTGAGATGACTCTGGGAACAATCGGTAAATTTTTCGATAATCTGATATTAGATGCCACGATATCCCACTCCGGACAGCCCATGGTATTTGTGTCGTAACTTTCCTATACAAACTCTAATTTTTATGAATTTTATATCGTCGGAAAGCTAAGATTGAGATCTACAACTTTCACGTTGAATAGTTTTACAAATTCGAACCAGAAATAGGTTAACAATGCATATCAAAAATTTGGATGAATAGTACTCGTGGGTCATTCTAGAGAATTCTCAAAGTTTCTACAAAACTCTCAAATTTTCTCCATTTTTGACAATTTCAAATAAGCCCTACTATATAAAGATGTTACTATTCAATATTTCACTAAATTAGAAAAGATGAAGAAAGAAGAAACGAAATGGTGGAAGAAGAAAAAAAGGGATAGAAAGAGAAGAAGAAGAGAAAAAAGAATAAGAATAAGAAGAATAAGAAGAAAATGGAAAGAAGAGAATAAGAAAGAAAGAAGAGGGAAGAAGCAAAAAGAAGGTTTGGCATCCATGAAGCTTGAAGGATGAGGAAAATCAAATGGATTGAGGTAAGGCTTTTTTTTCCCAAATCTTGGATTGAGTAGTTTTGTTATGTTAATGGCGTAGGAATGTTAAGAGCATAATAAACATAGCATTTAGTGGCATGAGAGAATGAAGTGATTGTGTTGAATAAGAATCAAATGCATGGGAACCCTAAGTATTGAGCTAATTAGGATTTTGAGATTAAAGGATTAAATTGAATTGAAGAGTGTTGGTTTAGTATGTATTTATATTTAATTTTATGAGATAGATGAGTAAAAGTTGTGATATGTAAACTAGGCTTGGAGAATTGGAGTCATGGCCTGAATTTGGCCTCGCGTCGCGACCCAATTCATGTCACGTCGCGACGCGTACTGGGAAATTGGTGAATGTTTGATTCTGGAATGCACGCGTTGTGACGCGATCCGAACTGGAAATTTGAAGAAGGCATTTCTGGAATCATGCGTGTCGGAAAGACATAAATTTTCGAAAATAATTTCAATACATTCCAGTTCCATCCCAGCGTGTTAGAGGCCACCCTTAGGGTCTCGTATCAGTTGGTATACATATATAAAATCATGATATAAGTGTGTTAAGCCTTGTGATAATAATAATAGTATTTGGTTAGATAGTCCCAAATTAATTCAGAAAACGTTCTTTAGTTTGCATTATAATCGAATTATCAATTATAGAGTATCATAGGAACCATGGATTTCTTCAGCAAGTGAGAAACGCGGCCACATTCTAAAATCAGTGAGTGGACATTTTTTCCTCTAAGATGATTTTTATTTTTTTATTTTCATAACAGACCTATTTGCTCGCATTTAGGGCGTTATCCAAGTTAATTTTCAGTTATACTTTGATTAAGCATATTTTCAGAAATGATTTAGAAGAAATATATTTTTTTAAAGAATGATCTTTTGTTTTCGAGGCATGGGGGAAAAAATTTCAATACATTTCAGTATTTAACTTGTTCAGACTTGGAATTGACGGATGACATGTGCATATGTAGAGGACTGGGGGACGGCGATACGTAACACCGCCAGATCCTAGTTTAGGACTAGGGATGATAGATGCCCCTATATCCTAGTTTCAGAGCTTGGAGGGTATCATAGATCCGCACCCCCAGTTCTAGTTCAGTTACTTGGGGGATGGAGATACGTAACGCCTCAAGACCACTAGTTTTTGTGACAGTAGTGGCATGTTTTTAGGGACGGCAATACGTAACGAACTAAAAGTCGTGGATTTCTATTCCTGGCTCTAGATAGGCGTATGGTGGGATGACGATACATAACGCCCCCATACGTCAAGTTTTTCAGAAACATATCAGGTTTCAGATATCAGGTTTTCAGAAAACAGTTTTCAGTTAGAAACAGTTTCTAGAAAATCGACATTTCAAAAATAAATTTCAGATACAGTTTGCAGAAAAGGTTTTTAGAAATAAAAGTTTTCAAGAAACAACATTTTTACAAAAGATTTTCCGGAAATATAATTTTTTATGAATTTTATATTGTCGGAAAGCTACGATCGAGATCTACAACTTTCGTGTTGAACTTTTTCGCAAATTCGAACCAGAAATGGGCTAAACATGCAGATAAAAAATTTGGATGAATAGTACCCGAGGGTCATTATATAGAATTCTCAAAGTCTACAAAACACTCAAATTTTCTCCATTTTTGACAATTTCAAATAAGTACTACTATATAAAGATGTTACTATTCAATGTTTCACTAAATTAGAAAAGAAGAAGAAGGAAGAAACGGATGGTGGAAGAAGAAGAAAATGGAAAGAAAGAGAAGAAAGAAGAGAAAAATAAAGAAAGAAGAGGGAAGAAGCAAAAAAAAGGTTTGGCATCCAAGAAGCTTGAAGGATGAGGAAAATCAAGTGGATTGAGGTAAGGCTTTTTTGACCCAAATCTTGGATTGAGTAGTGTTGTTAAGTTAATGGTATATAAATGTTAATAGCATAATAAACATAGCATATAGTGGCATGAGAGCATGAATTGATTGTGTTGAATAAGAATCAAATGTATTGGAACCCTAAGTATTGAGCTAATTAGGATTTTGAGAGCAAAGGGTTAAATTGAATTGAAGATGTTGATTTAGTAATTATTTACATTCAATTTTTTGAGACTGATGAGTAAAAGTTGTAATATGGAAATATTGAATGATTGATGAGTAAACAAGGCTTGGCGAATTTGAGTCAAGGCTTGAATTTGGCCTCGCGTCACGATGTAAATCATGTCATGTCGTGACGCGTACTGTGAAATCGGTGAATGTTTGATTCTAGAATACACGCGTCGCGATGCGAATAGAGTTGCGTCATGATGTGAACTAGAAATTTGAAGAACACGTTTCTGGAATCATACGCGTCGCGACGCGAAGACATAATTTTTCCAAAATAATTTCAATACATTCCAGTTCTACCATGGCATGTTAGGGGCCACCCTTAGGGTCTCGTATCAGTTGGTATACCTATATACCATCATGATATAAGTGTGTTAAGTCTTGTGATAATAATAAAAGTATTTGGATATATAGACCCAAATTAATTCAAAAAACGTTCCTCAGTTCACTTTCTAATTGAGTTATCAATTATAGAGTATCGCAGGAACCAGAGATTTCTTCAACAAGTGAGAAACGCGGCCATATTCTAAAACCAGTGAGTGGACACTTTTTCCTCTAAGATGATTTTTATTTTGTTATTTTCATAACCGACACACTTTCTTGCATTTAGTTCGTTAGCCAAGTTCATTTTCAGTTATACTTTGATTAAGCAGATTTTGATAAATGATTTAGAAGAATATATTTTTTTAAAGCATGATCTTGTGTTTTCAAGGCATAGGGGAAAAACCCACCTTAGTTTGTATCTTGTTCAGACTTGGCATTGACGGATGACATGTGCACATGTAGAGGACTGGGGGGACGGTGATACGTAACGCCCCTAGATCCTAGTTCAGGACTAGGGATGACAGATGCCCCTAGATCCTAGTTTCAGAGCTTGGATGGTAGCATAAATCTGCACCCCAGTTCTATTTCAGTGGCTTGGGGGATGGCGATACGTAACGCCCCAAGACCAATAGTTTCACGGACAGTAATGGCATATTGTTTGGGACGACGATACGTAACGTCCCAAAGTCATGGATTTTCACTCTTGGCTCTAGATAGGCGTATGAGGGGATGGCGATACGTAACACCTCTATATGTCAAGTTTTTAAGAGAGAGATTCATTTTCAGATATCAGGTTTTCAGAAAATAGTTTTCAGATATCAAATTTTAGCAATTGTTTCCAGAAAAATGGACATTTCAGAAATACATTTCAGATACAGTTTGCAGAAAAAGTTTTTAGAAATATAAGTTTTACAAAGTGATTTTCAGACGAGATTTTCAGAAGAGAGACTTCAGAATTCTCTGACAAGAAAAGAGATTTCTTATAAAAATAATTCTTAATTTTTATTTTAGATCCAAATGTTTTCATTATAGTATTTCAGTTTTTATCGTCCACTCACTTAGATCTTATAATGGTCTAACCCCCTCCCAGATTCTTTATTTTGTAGGAATACCAGGAGGACGAGCTCGAGAAGATGGATATTGAAGGCAATCACTAGGGTTTTGAGGCCACCAGGTTGAGTCAAAGTTCAGTCAAGTCAGTGTCAATAAGTATCATGCATCATATTATTTGTTAGTAAGGAATATTCATGTAAAGACTTATAAGAGTTTATTTCTAAAGTTGAGTTATGTAGTGAATTCAAGTATTTTAGTCTGTAAAGAATTATGAAATCTTGATGTCGGGTTGGGCATCGGTCTCATGCATCAGTTCCTATATAAGCTGAGTTCAATATTATTAGAAAGTCTGAGGCTCAAGGGTATAGTATGGCTTATTCCCTACCTGTAGCATCTCCCAGATTGGGAATGTTACACATAAGTAATAGGGCAAATCTGTAAAACTCAACATAGATCGGACCATATCCAATAAAGTTTGATTTCTCATCTCAGACACTGCATTGTGCTGTCGAGTACCTGGAGGAGTATATTGAGCGAGAATCCCATTCTCCTTCATATAATCCATGAACTCACTACTCATATAGTCGCCGCCTCGATCAAATCGAAGACATTTAATATATTGACAAGTCAATTTTCCTACTTCATTACGGAACTCTTTGAACTTTTCAAAGATTTCTGATTTATGTCTCATCAGATAGAAATAATCGTACCAAGACATATCATCGGTAAATGTAATGAAGTATGAATAACCGCTGTGAGCAGTCTGACTTAGTTGACCACATACATCAGAATGTATGAGTTCCAGTAAGTTAGTGGCTCGGTGTCCAACACTAGAAAATGAGGCTTTGGTCATCTTACCCTGAATACATAATTCACAAGTTGGATAGGGTTCAATGGTTAGATCTGGTACCAAACTATTCTTAACCAATTGGGTAAGGAGTTTCACGCCTATATGACCTAGCCTCATATGCCAAAGTTCAGTATTATTAACTACAAGTAAATTACGTTTATTAATCCTAGTATTCAAAATATCTCTAAAAGTATGCAATGTGTAATGACCATGCAAATTTGGACAACAAATGATCTGAATATTACATTTATCATATAAATAGAAAGAAAAATTCTTAATATAATGTGATAACCTTTTGTATCTAATACAAAAAGAGATATAATATTGCTACACATCCTGTAAGAACCTAGCAATCATACAACAAAAGGCTTCCACTCGGCAAGGGGATCTCGCATACTTCCACTGCAACTGCATCCAGAGAGTCTTCACTCCCAAAACACAAATGCATCTCTCCAGGCTTCAGCTTTTCCTTCAGCACCTGCAACGAATTGCAAATGTGAACAAGACAAGCAGAATCCAAAATTCAGCTGGATGTAACAGCTTTACAAGCTAGTGAGATATCAATAACTGGAAAAATAAATGTACCTCAGGTAGATGCTCTCTCCTTCCTTATCTGGGCAATGTAGTCATGATAGTTCTTTTTCCAGTGCCTGACCTTGCAGCAATGATGTCATTTGTCTTCAGACGCCCTCTTGGGCTTTGTTATCTTTCCTAGCGTGGAGAACCGAAACCCTTCTTCTTCATCGCTTTCATCTTCTTTCCCTTTGGCCTGGCCTGGGAAGAAACAGAGTGTGAAGTAGGTTTCAGAGGGTGAGTCGGTACTCCATTCCTTAGGTTCTCTTCCGTCGTGATCAGCATCCTATGCAGTTCATTGTAGGAACAGATAATCCCATTCATGTTGAAATACATCACAAATTTTCATCCTCAGACACAATAAGGGGCATCGCACCCTCAAGTAAATATCCCAACTTTTCGGATTCGATGACAATCCTAGTCTCTATATCGGATAACTCTGACCTAGTCATATTATCTCGATGACTGCAGTACTTAAGAGAACCAGTACCTCATCCTACGTGACCATCATCTCCATATGACTGGAGTGACACTTCCGTCTTAACATCACACCCAACACACTACGATTCTTAATATACCAAGTATTGGCGTACACAGAACCTGTTAAAGCCCTGGAAGACCTCAACCAAAGTATATTGATTGTCGCAAGTATTAGAGTACAAGTCTCAGGTTAAGACCAAATACACTTACCCTGATTTCGGACTTCCATAGACACATAGTCATACTACCAATGGAATTCCAATGGGGTCTAATCCAGAGCGAAGCTGTTTCCCGTACCATCGATAAAACACAACCTCATATTACACTTGCATGAGTATCCTATACGCAAACATATGAGAACTATGTCGTTGTGTCCTCACAACACGCACAAGTGTAATACTAGTCTTTTACGTATTTATCGATGTCCAATCTCGATAATACTCTGACTATGGATATTTAATGATTTATCCTTCATGGATTGATACTGTCTCATATCATTCTCAGCTACAGCAATTAACCCGCATTTTTTGTTTATTCGGTAACAGTATCTTGCTTGGAAGATTTCCAGCTCACTATACCGTTATTCTACTGTATAGTACCGTTTGCGACTTTTAGTCGTTTTATCGGTTTAGGAAACTTGCTACAGTGATCCCAGTCACTTCAAGTTCTCCTTCTCCATAGTTAAAGACAGCATCCTTAGATATCTAAGATACTAACGGATGTTCTTAACATCAATCCGGTGACTATCACTTGGATTGGCCCGTTTGTGAATCATATGCTCAAAGCGTATGAGACACTAAGTCGCGTACATTTTACAATGTATGATTCCACGGAGAGTTTTCGAAAGCCAAGCTTTCACCGATTATTATGGGAATATCATTTCCAATAAATGACATATTATCATTATTTATAGGACAGCCATTGTCAGTGCGCTCCCACTAACCCTCTTATATACAAAAGAATCTTTTCGTTTTGAATCAAATCATATACTATTATGATTACATCAAAACAATAATTCCTAGAACCAATGCATGCTTCAATCCAAACATGGATCGATTAACCTGCAAACCTTGTTTGCTAGTTTTGGTACGAAAAAACCGACAAGATGTTATAAACATCCTCCAAAAGGTTTCCTTTTCAGGAAAGCGATTTTCCCGTTCCATCTGTCATATTTCATAAATGAAACATGCAGCATTAGCAAGCATTATCCAAATGGATTTACCGTGGCAACAGGTAAAATGTTGAATCGGAATCAACACAATGTTGATAACGATACCTTTCCGCTAAAAACCTAGCTTTATATGTTGGTATGTTACCTTCCATGTATGTCTTCCTTGAAGACTTATAAAGTACCAGTAGACACAATGTCTTGCGGTACATCAATTAGTATCAAAACTTATTGATATACGTGGAATACATTTTGGATATCATGACACTTTGTCATAATTGGGAGTCGATACCTTGTATCACTTCCTCATACATAGTCAGTTGGTATACCTCAATAAGATAGACATTTTTATGAGGTGAGATCAGAAACCCATACCCCAGGTTGTTTTCTGAATCTCTCCGACATACGCGGTTCTTGTGTATACGAAGATTAATGGTAATAGTTTCATCCTTGATGAACTATTTGTGTTCCATTAGGAATCGGTGCCATGAATAGTATTACTCCGATTTTCATCGAGTGTTACTATCGTCCCACTTACCACTGCATATCAGTATTCCTCTTAGGAAAACCATATGGCGAGCGACAATCTAATTGTTCTCTCGTGAGTTGTAAAAGTACAATACTTATGGTTTCCCTAGGATAACCTACAATTGGCACTAATCCAATTTTGGGTTTTAGTTTGGCATCATGCAAACGTATGCCTGGTAAACCCAAATTTTCAGGAATAAGAAACCCGGTTTCTTTCCTGTTCATATCTAATATGAAATTTGTCAAACAGATTATTATGGAACCTTATTATAAATAAGTTCTTGCACTGTTAATGTTTATCCGTTGAAGGAAATGGTAACTCAGAGCGACTCATGATTAACCTAAATTATGTCCAACAAAATTCGGTTAGTCAGTTCGGACACACCGTCACTTTGACGTGTTCTGGGAGGAGTCCTCATTTAAAAGAATACTTTACTCTTTCAAGTATTTTAGATACTTATTGCTTGAGTATTTTTCATTACGGTCTTAAAGTGACGGTATAATACTGTAGCCGATCTGTTTGTCTATTTCGTGTCGAAACTGTAAAAGTTTCTGATTTGTGTTCTTCAAAAGAAACACATAACCTTTACGTGATGCCACCTCTAGCCTAGCTAGATATGGGCCCACTTGCTTCACTATGAATTAGGGCTAACAGATCAGTGGCATCTTCACTTTTACCAAGTAAATAGTGTATTAGGCATTTTGCCCAATAAACTAGATTTGTAGACTTTATTTGATTGGAATCAAATCAGTCCTAGTACCCGCTCTTCAAAAGTGAGGATATACGATTCTTGTTTAATGTGTCCCAGACAACATTGCCATTTTAAGTATCAACCTGATCAAATCAGTTTGAGCTATTTGTTTGTCATGTTATATATTTGAGATTTAATTTATATTCAAAATATAAATTCTGTTCTTCACACCTAATGTGTTTATCTCAATATCATCTTTATATAATAAAACACTTTAGTGTTCTAAAATATAAAGGTTCAATCCGCAATGGATTAAACACTGATATAAAGATAATGTTCCTAGTCAAACTAGTTACCTTATAACAGTTTCCTAATTTACGTACATACCCAAAGGGTAGTTCCTAAACTTAGGTATCTACGGTCAAAACAGCGACTTTCGTCCCGTTTCTGATTCGCAGATTAATCTCGATTGAAGTCAGTATCATGTTCAAAATAGATTCTGAACATCAATACATATTTTATGTATCACACTAAGTATCTAAAATCTAATTTTATTACTAGTAGTGAACATATTTATGACAAATATATTTGAAGTCAGAGCATTGTTCATCTTCAATTCCTTCTTGGGATATGTCCTTTTATCTTCCCAGAAGACTATAATGATTTAGCCTTTGCCATTTTTCCACACTCCAGAAGCCTTTGGCCAAGCCTTGGCATTCTGGAATATCGAAGTAAGGTGCGCCTTGCGCTACTTGCCTAATTGCAAACTTTGACTTTATCTCCTTGAGAATAGTCATTAACTCTCCAAGAGTTTATTATTGCAATTTGTTTACTTCTAAAATCTAAGTATATATTTATGAAGATCCTTCAATTTCAATATCATACTTTAAGAATCTAATCCTTAGTTCTGATAAAGAAATTAAAGAATCTATATGACAAGTATAATGGATTAAGCACTAAAGTTATCATTACATGAATATTCCAAATATCATGTTCCACTTTTTAGCTTAACTCCATACTTAGGCCTAATATGTTATTTTATCAAATAAAGTAACTTATTATATTTCCAGGACCATCCTGAAATATTATTCCCAAAATGAAAAATATAGTCGTTTAAATACATTTTCACCCAGGATTATCTTTTAAACCCTAATCTTTCATTTTATCTTGATTCTAATAATCCAACTATTTAATCAACGATTTGTGGTACTATGTATTATATTGATTATTATAGTCCAACTATACAATCAAATATAATTTAAATTAATTAACCTCAATTACATTGATTACTATAATTCAATTATAAAATCAACTGTAAATCGAAATTAATTAATTTAAATATATTGATTACTATAATCTAATTATATAATCAATTATAATACAGTCCAACTGCTTATAAAAACAACAATTTAAATATTAGTCCAACTAATATTTAATTGATATCGACGAAATATTTGAAATGAGCGTGTATAGCGAGTAATTGAACGAATATTGCAAATTCAATTCTTGCCTCCCACTATTTTTCGACGAGCCTCTAACCTTCTGTCGAGTACTCGGGAAAAATGTTTTCCTAGTGGGCTAGGATCCCGTTAATATCACACAATCTTGACTTTGGCCAACAAATTGTATGATAATTAACTAGGTAGATCTCTAAGATCGATTGGATCCAATCCAATTCCTAGATCCGGTATGGGGGACATCCAAGTCCGAAACATATATCTTATATATGCCAATACATCCAATGTATTACCTAACCTTTTTCCTCTGAATCAACTAAGCCTTGGCTTTGGCACAACAAATTAGTGATCCCAGTCAAGCGCGACCCATTGACCATGGAAAGCTTCTTAATCAATGTCGATGGACAAGAAGTGGTCTTGACTTTGGCCAACAAACCACAAGCTAGACAAGACACTGATATGGAACAAAGCCTTCGTGATTCAAACACATCTTCGACAGACAAAGGCCTTGACTTTGGCCAACAAACCAATGCCGTCTCGGATCTTGAGTGAGAATCACTCAATGGAAGGAAAGACGCTTAATATTTAGCGAGGGTTTTTCGCGTGTAAATTGGCAACCAATTTAATATCTTTGTTAAGGTCTCATCATCATAGACCCTTAAGCATGCATTCTAAACACATAATAAAGCACGTATGTAAAAGTAATAATGATATGCTGATGGATATTTTACATTGATCCTAGATTAAATCTCTCTCTTTCTCTCTCCAGCTAGCACATGTATTTACTTCTACCCATTACACTACACTTCTAAAGAAACCTCATTTACATTGAGGGGAATAGGTGAGAAGAGAATACAAAGAAATAAGAGATAAGGCTGGACTCGCAGGTCCAATTAATAAATCAAATTTATTACAATTTCCAAAATTGCCCCACCCGACTAATATCCATCCGATATACATTATTCATGCATCACAATCATGTATTCACACAAGCATGTTATCAATCAATCTAATCAAATTAATTATCTGATATTAGTGTTCATCCAATGTTCAAACAACGATTTAATTCTAATTCTCTATTAATTCCAAATTAAAATTTTACACTTTATAAAATAAACCTTTACGATTTAAATTCGAAATTTAATCGTTGCGGGTCTCTTAGCCCGATTAATATCCAATATTAATTTAATTAAAGTCCAATGGGCTTTTAATTAATTTCTTCAAGGCGTGGACTTTTGGTCAACTCGGATCAAATCGAATAACCAAAATCCAATCCTGGAGTTACCCCATTAGCCTATAAACACTTTAAAGGTTCATTAGTCGCATTTGGGCCTTTTGGAAGCGGTTTTGGGGCTAATTGGATCCAACCAATTTCGCATAAACCCAACTTTGTACAACAAAGCCCAACAAGCAATAACAACTTTAAAAGCCCAAATCCAATTTAAGGCCCAATTTAATTAAATTACAAAATCCAATTTTTCAATTCAATTAAATAAAGTGTATAACATTATCAATTACCCAAATCAATATTTCCAAATCACCAATTTGTACAATTAATCATGCTTATCATAATGGAATCATGTCCAACATAATTTGATCAAAATCAAACCCAATTTTCCTGCCTATAGTTCTCGGCCAAGGAGGAAAATAATGCCCAAATCAAATTCAATCAAATTGAAC
Source organism: Zanthoxylum bungeanum (assembly GCA_019454045.1). Lineage (NCBI taxonomy): Eukaryota > Viridiplantae > Streptophyta > Magnoliopsida > Sapindales > Rutaceae > Zanthoxylum > Zanthoxylum bungeanum. Next base: position 53,074 of record SKCR01021372.1, read on the forward strand.
CAAATTAAACATTAAAACAATATCCCCTAATGATTTCTAACTCATCCAATGAATCAAAAAATCAAAATCCAAGACAATTTTAGGGTTCTAATTTTCGGCCAACATAAGCCAAATAGGGAAATTTGTTCCAAACCAAATTTCTTCAAATTGTTCTAATCAATCATCAATTAAACATCAATTAAGCATATTCATCAATCCAATTTCATCAAATATTGCCCAAATTCGTTTTGCCCAATTTTAGCCCTAAAATCAATTTCATGCAATCAATAGCTCAAGATACCATTGTTGGGTTTCAATCAAGTCCCAAGATCATAGATTAAGCATGAAACAAGTATGAATACAACCAAAGGAGGTGCGGAAAAAACTCACATGGATCGGTTGGATGCTCCGAAGTGAAGAAACAAACTGCTCTCTCTCCTTGCTCGGCAGTGGCAGCTCGGTAGGGCTGAGCAGTGGCTCTCACGGCAGTGGGTGGATCTCCTCTATGAAGAATCGGCCATGGACTCCATTAAAGCTCCAAGCTTTGTTGATTCCATGCTCACGAACTCACTTAGATATCACCTTGATATTCCTTCATGAGTGTGCTAGCACATAGATCTTGCAACAAGATCAATTGCTTCTCCTTCTAATTCGATCAAACCAGAAAAATAGATGAGGAAATCGGTCTTGAGACCGTGAGAGAAGAAGAAAAGATTTTGGCACCAAAAATCCCTAATCCGTAAAAGAGAGAGAGAGATTGGAAAAAGAAAAAATGTAAAAGGTTTATTTATATTTTCCAAAAAATTAAATAAATCATTTACCTTTTTCAATTTCAAAAAGCAAACATTAATGCTTTCTTTCAATCACCTCACATCAACTAACATCAATCTCTCAAATGTGACATCACTCAAAGTGACATATTGACGCTTGATGTGACTAATGATTTGAAGCTTGATTTGACTTGCGTGCCGCTCTCGAATTCGAAATGCGAATGCGCTCACAAACAATCACAGGCTCGGGTTCGCTAATTCCAAATTAACAAATTATCCGTTGCGTCGTAATTAAATGATTACGCCTAGCGAAATCACTATTCACATCGCTAACGAATTAATTCTAAATTAATTTGTTCGCCCGAATTAAAATCTAATTTTAATTCCGCGTCGAAATCCAATTTCGTATAATATATCAAATATATTATTTTATCGATTAATTCCAAATTAATCGTTCTCTCTCTTTAATTGATATTTTATCCCAGATAAAATATCTCCGTAATTAATCCCAGATTAATTTTCTCTCTCATTAAATTAATCCCAGATTAATTAAAGTGCGAGTCATACATCATCAGTGAATCTTCGGGGAGCGACCCATGAGATCTCTGGATATGTTGGCAGTAAATCGGGTCGTCGGACTATCCGAACACGTAAGTACCCTCGTACTACATTCACACCGATTCACAAGACAAGGTTGGCTTCTAGCAAAGCGCATGCCTAACCAATTCTCCAGAAACTGCTTACAGGAATAAGCGATCTATATCAGGCATAGTATACGTGGTATTACATATTTCGATCCAGTATCAGATGATCACGTGCTAGGCCTGGGGCTGGAATTGTGTCTGCCCTGTATGAAGCACATGTCGGATGTCTAGTAACTAGTCTCTATATCGGATAACTATGACCTAGTCATATTATCCCGATGACTGCAGTACTTAAGAGAACTAGTACCTCATCCTACGTGACCATCATCTCCATATGACTGGAGTGACACTTCCGTCTTAACATCACACCCAACACACTACGATTCTCAATATACCAAGTATTGGCGTACACAGAACCTGTTAAAGCCCTGGAAGACCTCAACCAAAGTATATTGATTGTCGCAAGTATTAGCGGTGCAAGTCTCAGGTTAAGACCAAAAACACCTACCCTGATTTTGGACTTCCATAGACACATAGTCATACTACCAATGGAATTCCGAGGGGGTCTAATCCAGAGCGAAGCTGTTTCCCGTACCATCGGTAAAACACAACCTCCTATTACTCTTGCATGAGTATCATATACCCAAACATATAAGAACTATGTCGTTGTCCCTCACAACACACACAAGTGTAAAACTAGTCTTTTACGTATTTATCGATGTCCAATCTCGATAATACTCTGACTAGGGATATTTAATGATTTATCCTTCGTGGACTGATACTGTCTCATATCATTCTCAGTCCAGGAACAAATCATATGGACCTTTTATTATTTATACATCTAGGTGATCTCATCACAAATGATAAGAGTGCAATCTCTTTGTCACATAGTTCATTTGTACACAACACAATGATCTGTACAAATAGTGACGTTATGGGTCATAATTGTCCACAATCTCCCACTTGGCCTATAGCCAGTCACTCGAGTGTCTACCACCCGAACTATGTACGGTTGGCTCAAATTGCTGAGAAAAGGTTTTCGTCAGCGGATTTATATGATTATCGTCTGATGTTATTTATTCGATCATCACATCGCCACGATGTATGATCCGAACGAATCAGATGAATATCGAAGTATTTATTGTTAGACATTATGACCCATAGCGTCACTGTTTTGTAAATGATATTGTATTATTGTACAAAATCAACTATGTGATAATGAAATTGCCTTTTGCCGTTTTGTAAAATTATTTACTTTGATATATTAATGGAAAAAGTCCATATGATTAGTTCCGTATTGAGATGATATGAGACAGTATCAATTTAAAAGGTTTAATCATTAAATATCCCTAGTCGGAGTATTATCGAGATCGGACATCGATAATGCGGAATAGACTAGTATTGCACTTGTGCGAGTTGTGATGGCACAACGGCATAGTTCTCATATATTTAAGTATTGGATACTTATGCAAGTGCGATAGGAGGTTGTGTTTTGCCGATGGTACGGAAAACAGCTTCGCTCTGGACAGACACCGCGGAATCCCATTGGTAGTATGTCTGCGTGTCTATGGGAGGCCGCATCAGGGTAGGTGTATATATGGTCTTAACCTGAGACTTGCATCGCTAGTACTTGCGACAATCGGTAAACTTTGGTTTTGGATGTTCGGGGCTTTAACGGTTCTGTGTATGCCTCTTCTGGGTTTATCGAGAATCGTAGTGTACTGGATGTGATGTCAAGATGGAAGTATCACTTCAGACATATGGAGATGATGATCACGCAGGATACAGAACTAGTTCTCTATAAAAGGTTGCAACCGTCGGGACAATATGACCAGGTCAGGATTGTCCGATTTAAAGAGACTAGTTGTTTGATATCCGATATATGTTTCGTACAGGGCAGACATATTTCTAGCCCCAGGCCTAACATGTGATCGTCCGATACTGGATCGATGTACGCGATACTACGGTATACTACGCTTGATAAAGATCTAATATTCCAGTAAGAATATTTCTGGAGAATTGGGTAGGCATGGCGCTTTGCTAGAAGCCAACCTTGTCTTGTAAATCGGTAAAAATGTAGTACGAGGTACGTACGATTTGGATTATCCAAAACCGTATTTACTGCCAAAATATCCGGAGATCTCTTGGGTCGCTTCTTGAAGATTCACCTATGATGTTTGATTCGAACTTTATTAATCTTGGATTAATTAATGTACGGAAAACTTTATCTTGATAAATGCCTTATTATGAGAGAGAGAGAGATCGATTAATTTGGAATTAATCGATAAAATAATATATTCGATATATTAAACGAAATTAGATTTCGACGCGGAATTAAAATCGGATTTTAATTCGGGCAAACGAATTAATTTAGAATTAATTCGTTAGCGATCTGAAGAGTAATTTCGCTAGGCGTAATTATTTATTCTCGTCGCGACGGAAATGCGTTAATACGGAATTACCGAAATCGCCCGAAAGTGTTTGCGGACACATTCGTATTTTGAAACGGGTGGATCCGCAAATCACATCGCGATATCTCATTACTTGACACGAATAGATGATGGATGTATCTAGTCACCTTTATGAGATGATACATTGTCTCTATTCTTAATGTAAGATAATGATGCCATTTAATGAATTTTGGAGGGAAAAAGCTTTACAACGTTTTTTGAAGAGTTTTTTATCTAAAAAATTCATTTTGGTATATGATGCATCATGATTGCTTTTCTTTTCTTGACTCACGTTTTTGAAACAAAAGAGAACAAGAAAATTAAAAAAGTCTCTCACTCTCCTCTCCTTCTTCTTCACGCACGCCGTGAGCTTCTTCAAAAGGGCAGAAAAATCATTTTCATTTCTCTCCATTTTTGCTAGCACATTGAAGGATCAAAAAGGTGATAGGGAAACACCTTGGAGCTTGGAACACTTGAAGACTTGAAGCTTCTCTCCCTCCTCTTCTTGCCGAAAGTTTCACCTTCAAGGCTCAACGATTTTTCTTCATCAATTTCGTCACAACTTTGTAAGTATGATTCCGCCATGCTTCAAGCTTTGCATGTATGTTATTTGTATTTCTATGGCTTAATCTTTCTTTGGGACTAATTATAGAAACCAACAATGGTATCATGGAGCCATGTTTAAGCATGAAATACATTAGGGTTAATTTGGGGAAAATTGATTGAAGCATGTTCTTGTGAAATTGGATGTTAAAGTTGCTTATATGTATGTATATGATATATTACATGATCAATTTTAAGAAAAATGCATTAGATGATTTTTCCCCAAAATGTTGCTTTGGCCGAATGTGAGGTACTTCCACTGAGTTGAATTTTTTGCATGCACAAGTTCATTAGATGATTTGAGTATGCTAAATGTATGTAACATGATATTATACATGATCAATTTTGAGAAAAATGCATTGGATAATTTTTTCCCCAAAATTGATGCTTTGGCCGAATGTGTAGGTCATTCCAATGGATTGGATTTTTCATGCACAATTTCATTGGATTATATTATGATATATGATGTAATGCATGATCAATTTTGAGAAAAATGCATTGGATGATTTTTCCCCAAAATTGTTTCTTTGACCGAAATGGAGGTCCTTGTAATGGATTATATTTTTTTCTGTTTTATAAGTTCATTAGATGACTTAAAAAACATATACGTGATTAGATTAGTGATTCAATTGGATTGAAAAACAAATCGAACAAAAATCCCTCTTGGCCGAATGCAATAAGGCATGTTAAAGGACTTGATTTTTTGTTCAAATAATGTTGACATATGTTTTGAACAATTGATGATTAATAAATTAAATTGATGTTTTTGAAATATTTGGTTTAATGAATTAATCATGGATTTACACTTTAATTAATTGAATTTTAAAATTTGGAATATTAAAATTTAATTAATGGGCTTGATTGTATAATTGGGCTGTTTATTATATTTGGGCATAATGGGCATGGTTGGGCCAAGTAGATTTGAGCCAAAAGGATTGGATCCAATTGGGCTTAAATCACCTCCTTAGTCCAAATATAGTAAAATGGGCTTTAATGTTTAATGGGCCTTATGGGCTTGAAATTGATTTTATGGCATTTGAGGGTGTTCCTTATTTGGGCTTGGTAATTGGGTTGACCCACATTGACCAAAGCCCAAGCCTTGATAAATCAATTGAAAGCCCATCGGACTTTAATTAAACAACATTGGATGTTAGTTGGGCTTGAGACCCAATTAGATTAGATTTAGAATCTAAATCTTTAAAGCACATTAAAAGTGTAAATATTTAATTTGGAATTAAATAAATTGAATTAGTATTGAATACGACTTAAATTGGATTTAACGAGTAGTTCGATATAATTCGTGAATTCGTACCTTATGTACTTATTCTCAAACAAGTTGGACTCGCGCAAAATCAAACCATTGTTTGAACATTGGATGATCACTTAAACAAAGACTAATTAATTGGATTAGATTGGTTGTATAGCATGTCTTGATTGAATATATATGCATGTGATGAATGAATAGTATATATCGGATGGATATTAGAAGGGAAAGGGTAATTTTAGAAATTATTGTAAATTTAGAATTATAAATTGGACCTGCGTGTCCAGCCTTATCTCTTTTATCTCTTTGTATTCTCTTCTCACCTAATTCCCCTCAATGTATATGAGGTTCTCTTGTTGTATTATGTAATTGGGTAGAAGTAGAATATTGCTAGCGGGGAGAGGAAAGGGAGTGATTTGTTCTAGGAACAAGTTGTTTTATATATCCTTCCGTATACTATTAATTTACTTTACGCGCTTTATGATGTTTTAGAAGCATGCTTAAGGGTGTATGATGATGAGACCTAACAAAGATAGTAAATTGGTTGCCAATTACGCAAAAATCCCTCAATTTATATTAAGCAATTATCCTTCCATTGAATGATTCTTGTTCAAGATCCAAAATTGGCATTGGTTTGTGGCCAAAGTCAAGACCTTTGTCAATTGAGGATGTACTTGAATCATGAGAGTTTTGTTCCACATTGGTGTCTTGTCCAAGTTGTGATTTGTTGGCCAAAGTCAATATCACTTCTTGTCCAACGACATTGATTACGAACCTTCCTTGTCAATGGGTCCCGCTTAACCGGAATCATTAGGTTTGTTGTGCCAAAGCCAAGGCCTAGATGATTCGGAGGATATGGTTAGGAAAATGTATTAGATACATTGGCATAAGTTATATACATATGTTTTGGATTTGGATGTCCACCTAACCGGATCTAGGAATTGGATTGGATCCAATTGATCTTTGAGATCTACCTAGTTAAATAGCATACAATTTGTTGGCCAAAGTCAAGATTGTGTGTTATTTAATGGGATCCTAGCCCACTAGGAAATAAGATTTCCCGAGTTCTCAACAGAGGGTTAGAGACTTGATAAAAATAGTGGGAGGCTAGTATTGAATTTGCAATTTCGTTCAGATACTTAGCCTTACGCGTCTTTCAATTTTATTTTGTCTATTTATTAAAATTAGTTGGACTAATACATTGTTATTTTTTTAATAACAGTTTGACTGTACCCATTTTATCGTTAACTAGATTGTTAGACTATCGTAGTTGAGATGGCAAGCAAAGAAATGTCCGAGACATCATCATGGGTGACAATGTCTTTAAGGGGACAAACTTCGCTGATTGGGAAATGAACCTAGGATAGTCCTTGGGGCTGAGAGGATGCTGTACACTATACACGATACCTCTCCCGCCTAAGCCCACTGACCCACTTGAGCTGGAGTTATGGAAAACTCACAGCAATGATTGTGACACAGCTCAGACTATTATGTTAGCTTCGATGACTCAGCGCTTTCGTCGCCAAAATAGGGACTTGGATCCTTATAATATGATGGCTAGACTGCGAGATCTCCACCGCTCCAATAAGCGGATGGAGAGATATGAGTTGGTGAAGAAACTCTTCGGCGCCCGAATGACTGAAGGCGCATCAGTTGAGGCCCACGGGGCTCAAATGATCGCCGATATTGATGAGTTGGCCAATATGGGAATAGTCTTGGCAGCTGAGCTGACCATAGATTTGATCTTACAGTCACTTCCTGATACTTGGAGACAAATCATAATCAACTATAAGTTGATGGATACGGATGACACACTTGGAGAGCTGTTATCCATCTTGAAGGAGTCTGAAAAAGAAGTCCAAAAAGGGGGCAAGCGCGAGGCGTACTTTGCATCGACCTCTCAGAGGCCAAAGGCTGGGCCCAAAGCTATTGGAGGAGTGAGGAAGAAGAAACATAAGAAAATGGTAAAGGCAAGTTGACAAAAGCTTCTGGGAAGCCAAGGGACAAGTCTCAAGATGTCTGCCTCAACTGCGGCAAGAAGGGTCACTGGAAACGTGACTGCCGAATGGGCAAGGGACACAAGGAGGATATCAAGGCAGGCAAGGCACTAGCCTCTGGTATGTTTGTTATCGAGATAAATATGACTACTTCTAGTTTTAAAAATTGGATTTTTGATTCTGGTTGTGCTGCTCATATATGTACTGATTTGCAGGATCTGCAGAATAGCAGGATGCTGGCTTCAGGGGAGATTGATCTACGAGTCGGAAACGGAACTCCAGTTTCTGTTTTGGCTGTAGGGACTTTTGTTTTGGAATTGCCCTCGGGCATGTGCTTAAACTTTTGAACTGTTATTATATACCTAGTTTGACTAGGAATATCATATCTGTATCTTTGTTAACCCAGCATGGGTACACTTTTGTATTTAGAAACACTGGGTGTTATTTATATAAAAATGATGCAGAAATTTGCACTGCTGTTGCAAATAATGGCCTTTATATTTTGAATATAAATGAATCTCCTAAACATAAAATAACAAACAAAAGGCTCAAAAGGAGTAATCTAAAAGATGAAGCTTATATGTGGCATTGTCGTCTAGGACACATCAACAAGACTCGCATATCCACACTTTCGAAGAGTGGTACTTGGACGGATTTGATCTTAATTAATATGATGTCTGCGAATCTTGTCTTTTAGGCAAAATGCCTAAATCACCTTTTAGTGGTAAAGGTGAACGTGCCACAGAACTGTTAGCCCTCGTTCATAGCGACGTATGTGGGCCCATGTCTAGCCAGGCTAGAGGTGGATATCATTACTTCGTAACCTTTACGGATGATGCATCTCGTTATGGTTATGTGTATCTAATGAGACACAAGTCGGAAACTTTTGAGAAATTCAAAGAGTTTCGACACGAAGTAGAAAAACAAACAGGCAAGAGTATTAAGACATTACGGTCGGACCGTGGTGGCGAATACTTGAGTTATGAGTTTCAAGATTACTTGAAAGAAAATGGTATTCTTTCACAGTGGACTCCTCCTTGAACACCGCAATTAAACGGTGTCTCTGAACGGAGAAACCGTACCTTGTTAGACATGGTAAGGTCCATGATGAGTCGCACTGAGCTACCCATATCCTTCTGGGGATATGCCTTAATAGTGCAGTACTTATTTTGAATAAGGTTCCGTCAAAGTCTGTTGAACAGACCCATATGAGATATGGACAGGAAGGAAACCAGGTTTTCTATTTCCTGAAGATTTAGGGATGCTGGGCATATGTTAAACGTTGGAAGGTACCAAACTAGAACCCAAATCAGATAAATGCCTTTTCGTGGGATATCCTAAGGAAACCAAAGGATATTACTTCTATCACCCACAAGAGAACAAAGTATCTGTTGCTCTACATACATTTTTCCTTGCGAAGGAATTCCTAGATGCAGTGGTAAGTGGGAGGAAAGTGGAGCTCGATGAAAATCGTAGTGATACTGTTCCTGGCAATGAATCAACAACGGAACATAAACAGATCATCCAGGATGAGTCTGTACCACAATCTTCATATACACAAGGACCGCGTAGGTCGGAGAGAGTCAGGACGGTACCTGAGAGGTATGGGTTCCTGATCTCACCTTATGTAGATATTAATCTTATTGAGGATAATGAACCGACTACGTATGAGGAAGCAATACAGAATATTGATTCCGCTTTATGGCAAGATGCCATGAAGTCCGAGATGGATTCCATGTATGCCAACCAAGTTTGGACACTGGTTGATGCACCAGAAGGCGTAAAGCCTATTGGATGCAGATGGATCTTCAAGAAGAAGACCGACATAGATGGCAACGTGCAAACGTACAAAGCCAGGCTTGTAGCAAAAGGGTATCGTCAGCAATATGGTATTGATTATGACGAAACTTTCTCACCCGTTGCCATGATTAAATCCATTCGGATAATGCTTGCAATAGCTGCATATTTCGATTACGAGATATGGCAGATGGATGTTTATATGCAACAACCTGACGATTTTATCGTATCTAGACTTGCAAACAAGGTTTGTAAGTTAAATCGATCCATTTATGGATTGAAGCAAGCATCACGGTCATGGAATCAGCGTTTTGATGAGATCATAAAAGAATATGATTTCGTACAAAACGATGATGACCCTTGTGTATACAAGAAGGTTAGTGGGAGAGCACTGACTTTTATTGTCCTTTATGTTGACGACGTATTGCTTATAGGCAATGACATTCCCATGCTAACGTCGGTGAAAGCTTGGCTTTCATTGAAATTCTCCATGAAAGATCTGGGAGACAGCCTTTATTCTGGGAATAAAGATCTACCGGGATAGATCTAGAAAGCTGCTTAGACTCTCCCAGAGTACATATATTACAAGTGTTTGAAGCGATTCAACATGGATCAATCCAAGAAGGGATTGATGCCAATGTCGCGTGGTATCCTTCTGTCTAAAGACATGTGTCCTAAGACTAAAGAAGAGAGAGAACCATGAGTCGGATACCGTTCGCCTCTGCAGTCGGATCGATCATGTATGCCATGATATGTACGCGACCTGATGTGTCATATGCTTTGAGCATGTGCAGTTTCGCTATCAGGCCGATCCAGGTGAAGTCACTGGATGGCAGTTAAAAATATCCTTAAGTATCTTAGATGAACTAAGGATGCTTTCTTAATTTATGGAGGTGGAGAACTTGAGGTGTCTGGGTACACCGATGCAAGTTTCCAAACCGACAAGGACGACTTCAAGTCGCAATCGGGGTATATTTTTGTTGAAGTTTCAATCAAGTCCCAAGGATCACAAAAATTCGTTTCCCTATCACCTAAATATAACCCATGGTGTGCTAGCACTCTTCATCTTCCTTGCTTCCCTTTCAATTTCGGTCAAACCAGAAACTTTTGAAGCAAATCGGCAGTGAAGCCGTGAATAGAGGAAGGAGAAAAGAGAGGGAAAAGAGAAGTGTGTTTTCTTGCATGTTGGAGAGAGAAGATAAAGCTTTTAATATATATGTTTATTACATTTTACCAAGTAAATTAAATAAAACATATCTATATTACTTTAATTCAAAAATCAAAAGGTAAAAGTGAAAAGCAATTTAACTTTTCCAACCACCTTTTAGAATTCACATCAAGTCACTTTATAAGTGACAACATGTCATGTCACATCACTCAAAGTGACAGTGATTTGACAATTGATGCGAAGTGATTTGACGCTTAATGTGACTTGCGTGCCGCACTCGAATTCGAAATGCAAATGCGCTCTCACAATCACTCTCGGGCTCGGGTTCGCTAATTCCAAATTAACGAATTTTC
>SKCR01021373.1:0-77655 GCA_019454045.1 Zanthoxylum bungeanum
CAATAATTTAGCCACAAGGGAATGATCACTCCATTTGCTGACATTTACACAATGAGATAACCAGAACTACAGGGGTATTTTCCCTCCCCGTTATCGGTCTACTCGATGATACAAAATGGGATAACCAGAATTACGGGGGCATTTTCCCTCCCCATTATCGGCCTACCTAAGATACACAATGGGATAGCTAGAACTACAAAGGTATTTTTCCTCCCTGTTATCGGCTTACCCGATGATACAAAATGAGATAACCAGAACTACAGAGACATTTTCCCTCATCATTATCGGCCTACACAAGATACACAATGGGATAGCCGGAACTACGTGGATATTTTTCCTCTCCGTTATCGACCTACCCGATGGTACATAATAGGATGGCCAGACTCCACGGGGGTATTCTCTCTCCCCGTGTTTGGCATACCCGATGGTACAGAAAAAGATGACTAGACACCACAGAGGTATTCTCCCTCCCCGTGGTCGACATACCTGATGGTATAAAATGCTAAGACCTCGGCGGTACAAGAACAGACCTGAGCCATTAAACACACATAATAAACAAGCATGGATAAATAAAAAAATTAATCTGAGAAGAGAGGAGTTTTACTTATATTCTTGGGATCTATTGCCCATCTTACAACTTTTTGTAGGTCATTTTAAGAAAAGCTCTATCGAAAATATCCCCTCAACATTCCAAATATCCGTCATGACAACAGTCACTATCAACGTTGGTCAACCTTCGTAACCACTTGGTCTATGCACTCATTCAAGTAGCCGTTCTTTACCAAATTTTACACATGCTCCCGTAGGTCTCTACATTGCTCTGTGGTGTGTCTCATTGTATTATGGTGCATGAAATAAGCCTTATTGTTCCTCTTCTCATTCGGAAACTTCCTCGGGTCGGGCTCAGTCAATAAACCTTTATCCTGAACTATCTGGGCCAGAGGTCTGTTGAGGGGGGTGTACATTGTTCCTCCGGCAACAAAGTTGACCTGAGCAGACGGCATTTTCTCATGCACTTTATCATTATGAGGCATCGGCCTGAACTCTTTGTCTCGGGACCGGTCTTCTCATATCTCTACCTGTTGGGGTTGGTGCTCAGAGCGCCTATCCGGACCGTATTAAAGTTTGATTCATGAATACGAAAATCACTTTTTTCCATAGTATTAATTTCTTAGTAGTTGCACCTCTTGTTTTTATATACGTATTCGATCTAATTACTATTAGATTGAAACTAAATCTAATTTAGTGATATGTATATATTAGAAAAAGACCCGATAATATATAATGTAGTGCGCATTTATAAATTAATTTGTAATTGACATTGGGAAGTGTCACTACTAGAAATATATTATCAAATAAAGTTCATAGTAAAGATTTACTAACACGGGTCGGTTAGTTAAATCCGATGAGACCAGTATATATAGTATATCGGGACTTGGTCCGATGGTTTATCCCAATGAACCATGAGTCTTGGGAGACTCGTATAGATATGTAGGTATTTATAGTGGATAAACAATGAACGGCTCACCGAAGATTCTTAATAGATGGTACACCAACGTCAATAAGAATCTTCACGGGTTGAGTAGCATAGTGGTCCATCGACTTGAGATACCACTGTGGATGTATGAGACATCCTCCACACTTAGATGGCAGTCACGTCACCGATCTTTTTAGATCAGACCTCCGCCTGTTCGTTGGGTGTGGACCGATCCTCATGATATCATGTGTGTATCAAGATAGGATCCGTCAGTTCTGTGTACAGAAAATATGTAGTCCAAATGTGATTAGCAATCTGTTAAATCTGTGGCCACAGTATACTTCAGAAGTAAGTTCTGAATGTTATTTAGAGATTGCTAATAGATACGTCGATGGGATTATACCTATAGAGATTTGACGTTTATATCTATATCTCTGGGATAATCCGGATACCTGTGACGAAGGGATTATACATATGTAATGACCTCGACCTGTATGATTCAGCGAGTTTATCCGTGGTCGTCATAATTTACGAGTGGGTAAATTATGGACACGGAATTGGATTTCGTGACGGATATGCCTGAATCTAGAGAGTCTCACTAATGAAATATACTCGTAGAGCACTAGGGCGGCTATTATAAATAATGGTGATTATTTATAAATCGTTTAACTGTTAAACGAAAGATACATGTAATAGAGGCCGAACCGTCATTTCCTAATTAATGTGTATTTGTATTTAATATATGATATATTAAATACACATTAATAAATTGTCAAATAAAGGTATTTGACATATATCATTTATATATGTATTTGAGATATTTAAAGTAAATATAATACATATATTTGAGATATTTGTATTTAATTAATTGATTAATTATTTAATTATTAAATAATTAATATAATTAAAATATAATTTCTTACCAAATGATAAAGTTAGGAAATGATTATAAGTGTATATTGTTGACTTATACATTAAAGGAAATGGTTGTCAAATTGAGTTTGACTTCTTAAGATATTTGTTTTAATTGTTAAAAATTGAAAACATAAATTTCATTTTGTTATTGTAATTTTCGGCCAACACCCTAAAATGAATATAATTGTTATATTTTTGAGTTGCTTTTGTTGACTTATGAATTTTCATTAAAGGTGTAATGATAAAGTTTGCAAGTTGATAAAGTAACTTTAAATGAAACGAAAAAACAAAATATCTAGATATTTATACTACCAAATTCGGCCAAGGGAAATTTTGGGGAGTATATATTGTTTTGTTTCACTTTTAGGGTTTAAGGAGTTCATAAGTTACAAAATAAACATAATAGAGTTGAGAGAAAGAGGCTTTGAGGCTAAAGAAGAAAGCTTGGAAAAATCATGTTTTTGTAAGTTTTTCATTAAAGCTTTCAACATAGAAAATGTTTCTAACATGCTTAGCTTCATCTTGTGTTGCTTTGATGTTGTCTCTTTACTTATAGTTTATGTCTTAATTGATTATGAACTTGGAAGAAAGATGTATGCATGTATGGTTATAAGTGAGCTTGAAATGGTTTTAATGGCTCTCTTTTGATTATTTGATAATCATGTTGCCATTTTAGAGTTGATAAGCCACTCATTGATGACCTAGAATTTTTCTTGAGTTGTTTCATGATGGTGAGACTTGTTTGGTGTTGTAAAGTTTGAATTAAAGTAATGGATTTGGTGAAATTGGTCAATTTGATGAAATTGTAAAATTAGGGTTCTTAATTAATAAAGTAAAAAGCATCTTTTTCGGAAAATCCCTAATTAATAAGGTTTTAAAGTAACTAGTATAAAGATACTTGTTTCTTAGTTCGCATTGTCAATACAGTTTATGAATATTTTTCTGTGACTACATCCGAGACCGTGCCTCTGCTGTAAGGGTGTAGCCGATAGAGATTTATTTATATCGGATGTATATTAGATACTAGATAAATTCAAGCGAAAGCGGAATCCTGAATGTGCCCAAGCTGTCAGGGTTACGCAAGTAGCTTGAGTTTATCATTGACGAGTTTAACCTTGATACGCCTCCTGTGAACGTGCCCAATCTATCACAACGAGAAACGGTCAGAACCAAAATCATAGTCACAATGAGTGTGATTGATAATGAGTTGTCTACCTGTGAATATACGTAGGCGAGACCGTGCCTCTGCTGTGAGTCGAAATATATTCATGGGGTCCACTTCCCATTATGTAATTTGATTTAATTATTGAATTCTCGTTTTTCGTAGGGGATTACGATATTACGTAAAATAGTGGGAGGCACTGCTAAGTTTAAAATATTCCATAACTTAAGTGGTGTATAATATTATGAAAATTACCGCCTGTTTGTTTTCCTTATTCTATATTAGATAGAATTAAACTTTTAATTCACTGCTTACATATTTTTAATATGTTGTCTCTGACTTGACTTATGGTTGCACTTTTCTGGAATTAGTTCTATATACTATTAGACTAGGATATTGTTAGATTAGTCTAAACCATCGGGAACTGTTGTTCCAATTTTTGAAAAATCAATATGGTTTGTGACTTAGTTACAAAGTCATGATAGATAATCTAGATAGATATCCGTTTTAGGATATTATTCTGTACAGAGAATAGTTTCTTGTGCAGTAAGAATTGACACGAATAAGTTCATGTCTCGATATTCTTGACTGGCATTAAGAAAGCCCCATTAGGTATTTGTTTATCTAGTAATGACGTTTCTTAGCTTTAATGACCTTTAGAGGCAATGTGTCTGACACAATTTGCTAATCAATTATTTGCAATTGTTGTGAATAGTTGAATGCAAGTAGTAAAGCTAAAGAAATGAGATGCTTATAGTTGTGTATAGAAAATATCGATTTTCACAATACTACAACTATAGGTATTGGATACCAGATCTCTCTTCTAGTTATTTAAAATATTAGTTAATGATTATTTTGATATTTGATATCGGAACTTGCGACTATTGGATAGTTACTTGTTCTTTATAAACAATTGTTATATATTTTAAATATAACTAGTAGTGTCATTGACGTAGAGATAAACATTAAGAAAAATTATTCGGTAAAGTAAATAATTTAGAACGGTGCTTTATGATATTTTATCACTTAAGCATTGGATGCTTATTCCATATGGTAAAAGATGGTTTGATACGAGATCACACCACATATCTTTATCTATTTAATGAATATTGTATTCGGAAAGGTGATTAAAATCTCGTTTAACCAATGATTTGTCATTGGACCACCATATTTATTAAACCGATACATTAGATGTATGTAGTTTAATGAATTGTAATTGCTTAAGGTAGTTATCTTTACTTCGTAACTTAGTTTATGAATTGTCATAACTTAGTTACGTGTTTCTGAAGGAACATATATTGAACGTCTTGAAAGTATCAAGAACTTTCAATCTGTTCTGATGAAATGTAGATTGAACATTTTTGACTTGTTCAATTATATTCAATCTGAAGTTTTTTTTAGAACTATATCCTTAAAATTCATTACATGTCTTTGAACTGTTCAAAGATCTTTGATATGATCAAACATATGAATTTTAAGCAATTAGTTCTAAGGTTATTCAGTGAATATGATTCTTATTCAATATTATTCTTCCATGATTCCATCTTGATGGAATTGAGTAGTGGGAGCAGTTGAATCTTATATGATTTGATTCGTTTGATATTGAATGTTACTGAATTAGTTTCAATACTCTTGGGGATATGCTCCAATAACACTAGTTCATCTTTTTAATTTAGGTTCCATTAATTCTACAGTTACATATATGATATGTATAGGTAGAAAATCTGAATCTTGAAAAGTTTGAGATTTGAATCTTTCTTTTATATAATAGTTATATAATGGAAATTACTTACACCTCGGAGGTATAAGTAAAATTTTATCGTTTATTCTGTTTAATAGAATATTGTATTCTATTTGATAGAATATATTTCCTACGATCCTAAGTAATAAAATCGTTTTATTACTTGGTGTGTAACATCAGATGTTAACTATTGTAGATAAGACTTGACTTATTGAAGTCAAATGTGAGAATGATAAACTATAATTGGAACTACGTAATTAATAAGATGAAACGACCCTTAAACATCTTCCGTATAAGTCCAATAGGATGTTAGAATCGTTTACGAGTATTTGATACTTAATGGTTCTATTATTTTCTTATCGAAGAAAATTATCCTATAACTTATGGTGGGAGCGATATTTGATATCGATTTCGGAAATTACCATTGAACCATAGATCTAAGATTGTTCATAGCTTACTACGATCAAGTTTTGAACTTGATTAAGCTTTTGTTATGAATAGTTCATAAATTGTGCTAATGGTTTGCGCAACAAAATCTATGTGAGCTGATTAAAGTTTGCCATTTACAGTATGACAATGAGAAATGTTGTACTCAGCAATCTATTGTAGACTCTGAGGAAACTTGTCTCTAGTCACACTGATTGAACAATTTAAGATCTGTTGGTTAATGTTAATATTAAATTGTGTATTTTAGCTAAAGAATACAAATGGCATTTTTGAATGGCTTCTTCGGATAAGAGATCAGTTGTGATTTCTTTGTTTGAAAGGTACATTCTGGAATGGCCCTAGAGTTTTTGTTCTGCTGAGATTACAGTTTGGTATACTAGCTTATAGAGACTATTGTAGACTCGGGTGAGCATTCCAGAAATCTGTGTTCTCTGTATTTGATATCAGTCAAATTGTCTAATTTTATCAAAGTATAGAGAATATATTTGTGATAAAAAGGTTAGTGGGAGCGTAAAAATTTCTTTCTAGTATTATATATCCTAACGACATTATCATTATTATGGTAATAATGAGATGTTTGTGAGGTAAAATATTTACCTAAGTCTTCTTTACTCCTTGAAAGTAGTGAGACTAGTCTCTGTTATATTTGATATAAAGTTTTATATAAGATATAAAACTAAGAGACTTGTGAGATACTCCTATTATTCGTGCATTAGATATGATCTAATAAAGGACACAATAAAACTATATGTATGACAGTTAGTATAACTGTTTGACAGTTAATGTGTGTCTTAAATATAGTATTCATCTTTCGTAAAAGATGATTCCTTTTTCGAAAGAGATATTGATTAGAATGTCTAATCAATCTTATGTATCATTTGATGATGACATAATGAATACTTTATTATGTGCGATTAAAGATATCGATTTAATCGTAATTGTTACGAGTTATTTTGATATCCTATAGACCATAGGATGAATCTTGAAACATGTTCTTTGTGATCTTTGAGATATTAAGAACAAGTTTCTAATTCATGGAGCATACAAATCTGCAACCATTAAGGTCATATTAGTTTTGAGACTAATTATGACGTTAGACAGTCTACGTCATAAAGAGTTAGAAAATATGCAGTGAGAGTTTCACATATGATTCAACTTTGTGAGTGGAATTAGATGCAACTTATGAAGTATTGACTTATGAAGTTGCATAGTGACCTTATAAATTAGAAGTTTTCACATTGGTATTGTGCTTGCTGTTGTCTACATAGTATTTAGGATCTGATCCACAAATACTTGGACAACTCAGTAGCTATAACACAATATCGATGTCGCATCTGAGTCATATTAATGTATAACTTAGGTTCTACAAAATATGAATGATATTGGCTAAGGGAAATAATTGGGTTTGTTGGACAAACTCAATATGTCATAGCAGACATGCTTCTTGTTGCCTACCTCTTGAGTGCTAGGTGAGCTCTTGAGGGCCATGTGCATACGATACACATTGAGATGTGTATATGATACCGTGGATTGGCACTAGAGAAAATGGTAGAAATTATTGGGGTTGGTGCTCATAGCGCCTATCCGGACCGTATTTATGTTTGATTCATGAATACGAAAATCCCCATTTTCCATAATATTACTTTCTTAGTGGTTACACCTCTTGTTTTTATATATGTATTTGATCTAATTACTATTAGATTGAAACTTAATCAGATTTAGTGATATGTATATATTAGACAATGACCCGATAATATATAATGTAGTGCGCAGTTACAAATTAGTTTGTAATTGACAGTGGGAAGTGTCACTACTAGAAATATATTATCAAATAAAGTTCATGGTCAAGATTTACTATCACGGGTCGGTTAGTTAAATCCGATAAGACCAGTACATGACGTATATCTGGACTTGGTCCGATGGTTTATCCCAATGAACCATGAGTCTTGGGAGACTCGTATAGACGTGTAAGTGTTTATAGTGGATAAACACTGAACGGCTCACCGAAGATTCTTAATGGATGGTACACAACCGTCAATAAGAATCTTCACGGGTTGAGTAGCATAGTGGTCATTCGACTTGAGATACCACTGTGGATGCATGAGACATCCTCCACACTTAGATGGCAGTCACGTCACCGATCTTTTTAGATCAGACCTCCGCATGTTTTTTGGGTGTGGACCGATCCTCAGGATATCCTGTGTGTATCAAGATATGATCCGCAAGTTCTGTGTACAGAGCATAGGTATTCCAAATGTGATTAGCAATCTGTTAAATTTGTGGCCACAATATACTTCGGAAGTAAGTTCTGAATGTTATTTAGAGATTGCTAATAGATACGTCGACGAGATTATACATATAGAGATTTGACGTTTATATCTATATCTCTGGGATAATCCGGATACCTGTGACGAATAGATTATACGTATGTAATGACCTCGACCTGTATGATTCAGCGAGTTTATCCGTGGTCGTCATAATTTACGGGTGGGTAAATTATGGACACGGAATTAGATTTCATGACAGATATGCCTGAATCTAGAGAGTCCCACTAATGAATATACTCGTAGAGCACTAGGGCGACTATTATAAATAATGGTGATTATTTATAAATCGTTTAACTGTTAAACGAAAGATACATGCAATAGAGGCCGAACCGTCATTTCCTAATTAATGTGTATTTGTATTTAATATATGATATTATTAAATACACATTAATAAATTATCAAATAAAGGTATTTGACATATATCATTTATATATGTATTTGAGATATTTAAAGTAAATATAATACATATATTTGAGATATTTGTATTTAATTAATTGATTAATTATTTAATTATTAAATAATTAATATAATTAAAATATAAATATCTTACCAAATGATAAAGTTAGGAAATGATTATAAGTGTATATTGTTGACTTATACATTAAAGGAAATGGTTGTCAAATTGAGTTTGACTTCTTAAGAAATTTGTTTTAATTGTTAAAAATTGAAAATATCAATTCCTTTTATTATTGTAATTTTCGGCCAACACCCTAAAATGAATATAATTGTTATATTTTTGAGTTGCTTTTGTTGACTTATGAATTTTCATTAAAGGTGTAATGATAAAGTTTGCAAGTTGATAAAGTAACTTTAAATAAAACAAAAAAAAAACAAAATATCTAGATATTTATACTACCAAATTCGGCCAAGGGAAATTTTGGGGAGTATATATTGTTTTGTTTCACTTTTAGGGTTTAAGGAGTTCATAAGTTACAAAATAAACATAATAGAGTTGAGAGAAAAAGGCTTGGAGGCTAAAGAAGAAAACTTGGAAAAATCATGTTTTTGTAAGTTTTTCTTTAAAGCTTTCAACATAGAAAATGTTTCTAACATGCTTAGATTCATCTTGTGTTGCTTTGATGTTGTCTCTTTACTTATAGTTTATGTTTTAATTGATTATGAACTTGGAAGAAAGATGTATGCATGTATGGTTATAAAGTGAGCTTGAAATGGTTTCAATGGCTCTCTTTTGATTATTTGATAATCATGTTGACATTCTAGAGTTGCTAAGCCACTCATTGATGACCTAGAATTGTTCTTGATTTGTTTCATGATGGTGAGACTTGTTTGGTGGTGTAAAGTTTGAATTAAAGTAATGGATTTAATGGATTTGGTGAAATTGGTCAATTTGATGAAATTATAAAATTAGGATTCTTAAACCATTCCAATTTTTGGGCTTTTCATATATGTGATTTATTATGGTGTGTATATGATGCATATTAATTTTTGAGTGGATTGGATTTGATCTTGGCATGTTTTGAACATAAAAGGACCAAATTGTAAAAAACTGAAATATATGGGTGGTTTCGGCAATTAGATAAAAATGGGATTTTGTTGCAATCTGATTTTGACATGTTGGAAATCATTTTAGAAATGATTTAGAATCATCCAAAATTATATTTGACAATTTTAGGACTAAAATGATCAATTTACAAAGTATCAGGGCAATTCGGTAATTACCAAGAAATTTGATTTCTTGTGTAACTATTCAGAATTTGACAATTGGGTAATTAAATAAATAAGTTTATTTAATTGATCCAATAAAAATTTTGAAATCGGAAAATTTTGATTTCCGCGATTCCGCTGCATTACCCGATTTCCGCCATAAAACCCATACACTACCCACATCCCGTTGATTTTCCGGCCTGAGTATCTTGACCCTCTGGTTGCCTCCTCCTCGGACAATCTTCTCCTCTTCATCCATTAGCACAAACTTCCTTGCCTGTTTCAAAGCCGCAGAATAGTCCGGTATCTTTTGGATCCTCATGTGGGACCACAATCTCCAGACCCTGGGAGCTCCCTTAAAAATTTCCAAGGCCTTAAAGACTCATACGCCCCAACCTCTAAAATCAGGCCATGATACCTATCGACAAAGCTCTTCAAAGACTCATCGTCACTTTGCTTCATCAGCCTCAGCGACCCCATCGTCTTCCTCGGTACACACTCCCATTTGAAATGCCACACAAATGATCTTCTCAACTGCTCAAAGTTGCTGACACTCCACGGGGTCAAGTTCCTGAACCACAGACTTGCTGACCCGCCCAAGGTCAAAGGGAACACCTTGCAGATGGCCTCTCCGACCATTCCCTGAATTTCCATCAACAAAACGAACTTTTCAATATGAGACTTGGGGTCTGTGCTGTATTTGTAAACATCCATGGAAGGCATAGTGAATCTCCTCAGAAATTCAATCGCCAAATTTTCCTTCGTGAAAGGGGATACTGTCCCCATGTCTTGATAATCCCTTGGTCCGTCTTTAATATTTTCTTTCTATTTTATCATCTCTTTCCGAAACCATCTCTTCATCCGGTTCTCGGAGCTGCCATACTCTCGACCTCGGGCTTCCCAGCATCTTCCACCCCGGGCACAATGTCCTCTGTAACTGGGGACTTCATTGCCTTCCCTCGGATACCGTCCCAGGTCGCTCTCCGTGAAGCATGGACTGTTGCTGGAGGATTCCAGAGTTCACCTGCCTTCCTCTTCTTCCCGCAGCTCTCTCACTGGTATGACTCCGGTATTGACTACAGATCTCATTCCACAGA
Organism: Zanthoxylum bungeanum; assembly: GCA_019454045.1. NCBI lineage: Eukaryota > Viridiplantae > Streptophyta > Magnoliopsida > Sapindales > Rutaceae > Zanthoxylum > Zanthoxylum bungeanum. Next base: position 10,832 of record SKCR01021373.1, read on the forward strand.
TATTTCTCTTCCTATTATCTCACCATCTCTATCTGCTCCAACACACTATTCCTCTTGCTATCTCTTCTTTTCTTTGGTGGGGGCCCGCTCCCCCTCTTTCACCATTTTCTCTTCCAAATTCTCCAACATGGTATTCATGAAGACCTGAGTTGATTCTCTCTCATTCCGAGCTTATTCCCTTTCTTTTCGCATAGTTTCCTCCATTTTCTCCATCCACTCCGTCTTCGAAGCCTCTGAAGATCTATGGTTCCCATCTTCTGCCATTGCCTTAGTACGTTTACTGATTTTAATACTGTTCTCCACAAACAGTGTCAACTGTTGATAGCTGATTTTCGTTCCAGGGGAAAATCGATAAACTCATCCCTCGAACAACCATCACTCAACTGTGAATTTGTTTGGTTTGGGGGCCAAATATAAACTTAGTAAAAAATGAGGAAACACACAGATAAAACAGAAGGTTTAACGTGGTTCAGCAGAATGGATCCAACCTACATCGACGGACACAAGGGAAAAGAAAACTTTTATTACGTGGTCGGGTATGACCGATCTGCCTATATCTCGAGCTCGGTTGACCGACCTCTTACAAACTCAATCTTACATTTAAGCTTTTTGCTCTCTTTTTTTACAAGTTATGAGTGAATGAATTTAGATAACCCCTCACAATGAATTCTCGATCCTTTTATATACTAGGGAAAATTCTATTGTTACATCAATCTTATGATGTCAGCCACATGAATCCACCATTAATGCGATGACTCTCTTCTCCAACTGCTCTGTCGAAAGTAGTCATGCCACCTGACATCTCTTTAAACCAAGCTACTATTGGCCACTGCCACACACTACCTCCAGCTTGTAATCTATCATCTCTCATATGACAGAGTGTGCTAGAAGAGAAGCCGGTGACTCGCTCCGATCATGTCAGACCTCTTTGGTAGGTGCCAGTTCCCATGTACGGCTTACGTTATCTTGATCCTGACCATTTCATTACCATTCCGACCCGCCCTACCATGTCGGAAACCAAAACATCATCCATCCTGCCTATACTGGACTAGCAGGTTGGGTCGGTCCCGATGCGTTAACTCATTTTGCTTCTCTAAACATATTCACTCCTCGGGTCGGTCGACAAATGTGAACCGACCCCGACCTCTAAGCTGGACCTAACATCCATTTTATACCCTCACTCGAGATTTTGACTTATTGGGGGCCGAAAGCCACCATCAACATTATATATGTTTAAAGGACTTTTATTCACGGTCGTCAAGTATCAGTTTGTTGGCTGATTTCTCTCTCTTCTGATAGCTTGCTTTCCTACTTCTGATGGTTGGTTTAGTTCCTTCTTGTTCATTTTATTCTTCCAAATTTAAGTCCATATTTGATTTCCTTTTACCCTTAGTAGATGGGGTTTGTTAGAAATACTTCTTGCATATGTTGTTTGTTATTCCATGTTGTTGCCGATGTATTCTCTTTCAGGTGTTGTATACTTTCTGTTGTGGCTAATGATGTCTGCATAATAAAAGTGTTAGTTATTTATTGTTCGGAATTTTATTAGGTGTAAATGGGTTTATTTTAAAAAGAAAATACTTGTGTATTACCTATGGCTTGGTTGTTGGTTTAGTTATTGCTTGCGTTGAATATGCGATCAACTGTGAATTGTTGTGAAATGTCCTTCCAATTATATACGTTTAACTTTATTTGGAAGATGAAATATTTGTCTTAAAGTAGTTGATTCCTTTTTATTTTTAAAATTTCCTTTAGTTGGTTGTTAAATTTAAGTTTAACTATTGTGTTGGATAATTGTACCTTACTGTTGTTATCTGTCATTTTTTTGCTGATTGACCAAGTATTCTTTCTCCTCCTCCTCTATCAAAGACAACAAAAGTGGAACATTCCTATGCACTCAATAATAAAATGGAAAGTTCAGCATCAGTAGTAGCCACAATAGCTTCCTCTTCCCCAAAACTCCCACCCCATAAACATCAAAAGAACTATCACCATTCGCCGCCACTAGTAAATCAGCTGATGTTTAGCCTTCACTGCCATCGATAGAGACACCTAGAGACTCAGTCCGTCAGTCAAATCCCAATCATCCTCGCATCCTAATCGCCGCCGGAATTTTCACTGTGAAAGCAACCCCAACTTGGTGATTCAAAAACTCGATTGCTCTCTCAGTAGAACAGAAACATCATCATTCTTGGACATGAATTTGGCCGTGTGCGGCCTCCTTCATCACTATCAATTTTGGATATTGATTTAATCATCAGTTAATAAAAGAAGATAGCCCCATTTCAATGTTATTATTTTATTTTTAGAACTTTTTTTTCTTTTTATTTAGCTTGTTAAATGTCTAAAATACTCATATTACGCCAGCAAAAGTATAACATTGTTAATGGTCGGGTGGATAATGATACAACCTTCTAAACTTTCCGTGGATCGCTGAATTTGTTTTAAGTTTACAAGTAATTTCGAGTTTAGTCAAATTTCTAGTAGGAAAAAAAAACTTTTTTAATTTTATATTTAAATATATTTTAAGAATAGAATAGTATTTTCATGCAAAATTTCTAACAAAAGTGAAAAATCAAACACTTCTAACAAAAATAGGTGGACAGCTGAGCTTGTTTAAGGTTCGTAGATAATTTCGAACGAACTTAGTTTCCTTTTTATTTTATTGTATTTACATTATTTTTTGTTAAGTGATTATTTTCATTTTATTATTTCAGAAATTAGGAAATAAGTCAACAACAAATGAATATATGAAATATTAAAGTGTGATATTTTACTATTATATCTTTATAAATTTTAAATTTTATTTTTTAATAGCATTTTCTTTTATAAAAATATAATAAAATACTTATAATTATTTATTATTTCTCAATTTTTATATAATAATAACTGCCCCAAGATGTATGGTTTGATAGCAAATAACTTAAAACTTGATTGTAAGGTTCTGAGTATGAGATAATAAGGTGCATTTGTTTTACAACAACCAAGAGTTTTACATGTTCTATTCATGCCCGAATCCGATGATTTGAAGACGGAATTTAAAAAAAATATAATAATAACTCGTATATTTAAAACATATTTGTTACGACAGAACAAAAATTCATTCAACCTTGAAATACAACCAAAAAAAAAAACTAAACAACTAGTTCTCAATAACGGAGAGGCTGAACTTGTAAACACAGTTTCAGCTCTAGACACGTTCATATTAAAAATAGGGCCACTACTATGATACCCAATGATATTTACAAACGTGCAACTTAAATCATTAAACATGTAAACTCTATCAATAAACATGAAATTAGTTTCATGTTTTCAAAAATTTCATATTTATTGATAGAATTTACATATTTAATGATTTAAATTACATGTTCAATAGTCATATGGCCAAGCATCCAAATAGTATTAGTTGGATTTTAACAATCTCTTTGGCAATGAATAATTAACTTTCAAAACTGACAGTATCATTGACAGTTGAAAGCAATGGCGGCAGCAAAGAACTAGAACTACTGGAGATTACAAAATGAAGTGCCGCATGCTAGTATCTGGTATGAACTTCAATTATCTTAGCACCGGGCATCAAGCCATGAGATAATATCACCAAGGACTGTAAAAATTCTATCGTCAGGTTCCCCTTCAAGTATGCAGTGATAACCTTCCTCATAGAGCTTAAGAGTTTTGTCGGTGCTAGAAGCTTTCTTGTAAAGAAACTGGCTGACTGAAGGATCCGTTACCTTATCCTCAGCTCCATGAAGAATCAGCAACGGAGATGAAACCTGTATTATGTTATATTGATTCATTTTTGTTGTCGGTGCTGGCTTTTTGTTTATTCCAAGTAAAGATATGGAGAGTGTAATAATATCCAACATTATGCAGTAAAAATGAAGTGGCATAGAAATATGAAGATAACTAACCTTCTCTATTTGCTTCTCAATGTCAATGGTAGCATTTAAAAGTTCAAAAGCAGTTTTCAATCGTGTTTGATCATCGTAACAAATGACATTGTAGACGGCCTAAGATAGAAAGATGTAAACAACATGATTCATTACTCACTCTGGAGATTAGCAACTGAACATCAAAACATGTTCTGTGGAACATGGTCCATTGACAAATGATAGAAGCTGAATCGTAATTCAATTGCTTTTCCTCATAATAAAAAATTTAGACATTGATTCATAACGCAAATGATTTTAAAATCACGGAAATATGTGAATTCCGTGATTTGGTGGCTATATGTGAATTCTTCATCATCTAATATGTAAATTCATTTTCCGCCCCACCCTCCTCTCACCTTTAGTCATTTTCAAATGAAGAGCTTTCATATTGTAATGATATGATCCTTAATCCTTGGCGCTCAAGCTCTATACCTAAGCTGTTTGATCATAGTGAGCTCTAGCACCAAAGCATTTTTTTTCTCACTTTTAAAAAAATAAAAGTAAATTATGTTTCTAAGAGTACATTCATATCGAGTAAGTGTATAAGAACAAACCGTTTCCCTTTTTCTGGGGTCTCTGAATGCCAACTCTGCCAGATCTTTTTGAGGGACAAGCTTTGCTTTCGGCATTAATTTAGACAAAAGGATTAATACCTTCATAAGAGCTGGTGGAGGAATCATTTCTTCTGCAATCTTGCCAACAACTTAAGGTTAGCAAAATTTTCATTAGGTAAATAAAAGAATGCAGTTTTCCAGACAAAATTAAATCTTCCAATGTCCTTTAATAACCAAGTCTGCCAAAAAGGATCAGAATTAAGTAGTTCAATATTTATGTAAGCACCAATTTAAACAGAGAAAGTTCACCATCCAACCACTATTGTTCGGTATATAGAATGTGGTGCACAGCAGCACATGTTATGGAAGACACATATAGGCCTGATGTTAGGTAAAAAGAAATAGAGCAGAAAAAGAAAATCACTTCAACAAGTAATCAAGCATATATTTAATCTTCACAATGAGCACCCAAAATTTTTGCAAGCTATTAGCTGCAATGAGTTGTTTCAGAAGCATGGAAGTTTTTAGCTTTGACTAATCACAAGATTATATTATACCATCATATTGTGGATGGTGGGAAAAATAAGTCTAAAAGCATTATATTTGAATGATTAGAATGACAAATAGGTGCATAGGATAAACAACATAATCATATATAACAATAAAAAATTTGAAGATCTTCTCTTTGCCCCTTTCTTAATTCCGTACAGATATAAAGTGAAACTCCGATTCCAACTCCTTGTAGAAAACCGCATACTCATGGCAACAGCTCATGGCCTCTAAGCGCTGCGGTTGATTTAGTATTCTAAGAGTCACATATATCAATTTTGTCTTTTAAGACTAATGAAGGATGAATAGTAAGGTACTGATTAATGTAGCACAAATTTCAAACAGGAAGTAACAGCTTGTGTTTCTCTGAACAAACAAAGGTAGTCAAAAACTATCTGTAAAAGGAACAAGGATGAACTTACTTTACACATTGGAGCTACAAGGATTACTCCATCCCATGTACGTGGTTCCTTTAGATGAGCTTTGATAGTAATAGCTCCACCCATGGACTGTCCCAGTATGAAGCGAGGCAACCTTTGCAGTTCAGGTCTTCCTGCCAACCATTATGCAAAAGAAAGATAAGCCAAAGCTACTTTTAAACTAAATGCATCAATATACTAAAACTTGCAAGTAAAGAAGTTATTACATGACGATAATCGTAATAATGAAATGAGGACAATTATAGTCACCTATCATACCTTTAATTTTTGTATAAGTTTCAATAACATTGTCAACTAACCCATCAAAGCTTGGGACATAACCATGCAATCCTTCGGATAAACCAAAACCTGGATGGTCCAAAGCATAAACAGCATACCCTGATGCAGCAATGTACCTAGCAATACCTGAATAGCAAAAATGACTATGTATCAAATATAGAATCGTTTCAATACCTAGAATAAATGCTTAATAAACTCGAGATATAGTACTATAAGACAAGTCAACGAACCTTCAAAGAAGAAAGTGCATGTGTCACCATACCCATGGCAAAAAAACAAAGCACCTTTAATTCGAACACTGGGTTTTGGCATCCAGCTTTTACAGAAAATTTCCATTCCCTTTGAATTCCTTTCGTACCACTACAGAACCCATCAGCAGCATTCATCATATTCCAGAACGAAAATGTTTTGGACTTACAAAGTTAATCTCCATTTCTTTTCCCAGATATTTGAAAAATAATGTTCAAAACTAGGATACAGAACGTTTTGGATACAGTTTTTGCGTAATCTCAAATAAATAACAACATTTGAATGTAAATTCATTCCGGAATTGTATCTCCAAAATGGTTCTAAAACTTCCCAGAAATAACAACATAGAATGTAAATTCATTTCGGAATTTTATCTCCAAACTCTCTAAAACTTCCCACCAAGCACATTTGTAAAGATTTTTTACATATCTTGTTTTTCAAAAAAATAATAAAGTACAAATCAAACAGTGACTAGATAATCAGTCAATAAGTAAAAACTTAAAATCTTGGCTCATCATAGAGTTGGTATTTTGGGTTTGATGTCAAAAGATTGAAGTAAACTTTCCCTTATTTTCTTTCATTTTCTGATCAAACAAACAGTACTTACTAATCTATATAACGTACGACCATTAATCAAAATAGGCAAAAGAAGCCATTGCTTACCTCTTCTGTTCTGATTCCAGGAGGCGCCATCTATCAAAATACCCCCCCAAAAAAAAAAAAAAATCAGACATTTACAATAACAAGTAGTAGCTATGACTATCATGATAAAAATAAAACAAGTTATATTATTTTTTTAAAAAAAAAAAACCTTGAACAAGCAGTGATCAAGCTGCTGCTGCACTTCGGCGAAAGCCGATCGAACTTTTCTACGAGTATAAGCAAAATCAAGATTCCGAGACGCGATCAAGTTGAGCTCATCACCGACGCCTTCAATGGGTGAATTGATCTTGGCCCTGACGATCAAGTGATCATAAGTTGATGTTCTTGTTGTTGGGACCGAAACTGTGCGTTTTGGGGTCTTCTTGGGGCGAGCTAAAATGGGTCGTTGACGCTTTAATGAATTATTGAAAGGAAAATGGAGCTCCGGTGGCCGGAATCTGAGTGTGAGACACGAGTCCATTTTCTGACAAAGCACTGAATCTGGAAGACACGAATGAGACCACTCAGATCAAGTTGTGTTATTTGATTTTGCCATGCACTACTTGAAATAAAGTGCACGTGGTCCATGTTACATTACAAGTTTTCTGGCAGCATCCTTTTGTTGTTGAGACGAACTTCAATCATTTGATATTGTTGTGTATACGACTTATTCTTCGATCGTTTTTATGTTATATTTGAACCTTTGACAAATATTATTCAAATAAGTGGTAATTTATTTATTTATATATTCATTTTGATACTAAACCGACCTAATATGAGAGAGAAAATCATATATGTGAGTTTGGTAAAAAATATTATACCGAGAGTAGAAATTAATTTATAAAAATTAGAATATAAGTGTTAACAGCTGTTTTTCATGCCAAGTGTAATATTAGAAACTTATCCTTCGAACAAACCTCTCTAACTGTGAATTTGTTTGGTTGTGGGAATTACACAAACTTAACAAAAGATAAATTATCACATAAGTAAGGATTTATGTGGTTCGGTAGAGAGTGGCTTCAACCTACGCCTACGGGAGAAAGAAAATCACTTTTATTAGGCTCGGGGCAAATACCAACCCGAGCACCTAACAAATGAATTACACGGTTTACAGCAAATAACCTATCGGGTTTACAATGTGGTTGGGTCACGACTCACTGTCTCTCTCTATCACTTTCGCTTTCCAAGCTTTTTCTCTCAAATTGCAAGTGTTAGAAAATGTAAAAGTTGCTAATCTTTTCTAATGTGACTCTACCATTTTATATAGGCTCGTAAATCCACTATTACAACCGATCATGACGTCAACTCATGTCACTGAATCATCATTACTAGGGATGGTAAAATCCGGACCCGGGAAAAATTATCTGGATTCGGACCCGGGTATACTTAGTGCGGGTCCGGATATACCCGAATTCAGATTCGAGACCCGTATAAAATTAAAAAAAATTAAATTTATCAATTAACATCATGAAAAATCTTAAATTATCACAAATTGAAATTCACTAAAATATACAAAAACTAGAGAATTATTAAAATATAATTAAAATTAATCGAATCTATGTAAAAATTATTAACTATTTTCATAAAATATCCTAAATTATATTTATTTATTCTTTACAATTAACCGATTCGGGTATCCGGATCCGGAATTATGTGAACCCAGGTCCAGACCCGGGTCCGCACGGGTCTTCAAAATCAAGACCCGAGTCCGCAAAAATATATTACGAACCTAAGTCTTTACGGACCCGGGTCTTCCGGATCCAGGCCGGATCCGGGTAATTCTGACATCCTTAATCATTACAACTCTTTGTCATTACTTCCATCATTTTCTCAACCAATCAGATTAACTCGTTCCCATCTTACTGCACCGACCTATGGCAGCTGCTGCTGTTATGCCACTGCATCGACCTATGGCAGCTGGCAGGGCTTACGATCACTGTGAACCGTTACTTTTTCAGCTTCATTATTAGCATTCTAGACGCACCTCTTCATAGGTAAGACATACATCATGATGCTTTCAAAATGATCGGCCATCATTCCATCTTCGTTCCTCGGGTCGGGTTACCGAGATAATTAGTAATCTTTCAAACCCAGACTCTCAAAGTCGTCAGCTCATACCCATGTCGGTGGTGCTTCATCGGGTCAGTCTATACAAACTCTAAGAGCACCCAAAAATTCTCCTCTAATGTGATCGAGTTGGGTACTGTAACATCCCCAATCCGGAGATGCTATCGGCAAGGAATAGGCCATCCTATCCCCTTGAGCCTCTGACTTTCGGACAATACTAAACTCATTTCATGTATAAACTCATGCATGGGACCGTTGCCCAACTCAACATCATAAATACATAATACTTCTCATACTAAATACTCAAATTCACTACACATGACAACTTTAGTAATGAACACTTATAACACTTTACATATGTACTATTTGTTGGGGTCAAATCAGAGAGGCGCAGCAGAATGAGCGCGGTTCGGGTGAAATCGTAGTTTAAAATTTTTAAACTTGCGAATAAATTATTTAATATCCAATATTAATAATTCATTCATATTTCACATGAACATATTTATTCGATATCATATAACGACATAAATAATATAAAACACCGCGAAACTTTTACGAAAATATTTTTCAGCAAAATAGCATAAAACGGGTTTCCGGCCGAACCGACCGACCAATGCTCATGGGGACTGCCCAGGTCAGTCCCTAAAATATTTGGACAGTACATAGGCTGCCTGAACAGTGACCAGTTCGCTGTTTGGGCTGCCGTTACCCGGTAACTCCGTTTTTTACCGTTTTCACGTATTATCACTCTGAAATAATTTCCGATAAATATTTTTCTTGGGCAATTAAAATAAATTAATTTATTCTAATTACTCAATAAATAAAAACTGAATTTTTATCAGAAAAATCAGATTTATCATTAATTGCAATAAGACCCCAAGGTTTTGCAATTTAATCATTTTAGTTTTTAAATATATCAATTACATATTTAATTGATTCCAAATCAATCCCAAAATAATTTTTACAATTTTGCAACAAAACCATAAACTTTTACAGATTTGCGTAAACAGCCCAGTAATTTTTCAGAATTACGAAAACAGCCCAGACTTTAATTAATTACAATTTGGCCCAATTTGTTCAAAACACATCAAGATCAAATCCAATTAATCCCAAATTTGACATACATCAAATATACATCAAATTATAACATATATATGAAAAGCCCCAAAATTTGAGTGGGTTAAGAACCCTAATTTCATAAAACACTCAATTGGGCAATTTACATTAATTGATAAAATTCAATACTTTAATCTTCAAATTGCCACACCAATTAAATCTTACCATCATGAAATTAATCAAGAACAATTCTAGGCTAATTATGAATGGCTAATTAACTCTAGAATGACAACTTTAATTTTCTAATTAATTTATTAAGCTTAATTACATTAATAAGCAAATAAATTAATTATACATGCATGAACACATCCAACAAGCATCCAACAAATTTAATTACAAACTAAAAGAGTAGAGGCATGATCTTAACAACACAATTGAAGCTAAGAAATATTGAAACATTTTTCATGTAGAAAAATAAGTGAAATTACTTACAAAATTCTCATTTTTGCTTTGATTTCCCTTTCTTTTTCAAACCAAATGCTCTCAACTCACCTTGTAATTTTTGTTTAGCTTGTGTTGTTTTGAAAAATTAATCAAAACAATTTTGATATACTATCCACATTTTGGGCGTGAATATGGCTTCCAAAATAATAAACAATTTTATTATATTTGTTTTATTCTCATTAGTCCACATTTTATACTTTAATAAATATAACAAATATCTAATAAAGTAAATTTACAAATGGGCCAATGGAAACAAGCCATCATAAAGCATAAATCATTACTTTAAGATATTTGTAATATTAATTAATTAATTATTTAACAATTAAATAATCAAATAATAAATATAAATATATCAAATATATGTATTATATTTACATTAAATATCACAAATACATATATTAATGATAAATGTTAATATCACAATTTGATATTTAATTAATGTGTATTGAATAATATCAAATATTAAAAAACAAATACACATTAATTCAAGAATGACGATCAGGTCCTGATTGCATGTATTTTTCGTTTAACCGTTAAACGAGTTATAAATAATCAGTATTATTCATAACAGTTGCCCTAGTGCTCTACGAGTATATTTCATTAGTGAGACTCTCTAGATTCAGGCATATCCGTCACGAAATCAAATTTCGTGTCCATAATTCACCCACCCGTAAATTATGACGACCACAGATAAACTCACTGAATCATACAGGTCGAGGTCACTGCATACGTATTATCCCTCCGTCACAGGTATCCGAATTATCCCAGAGATATAGATATAAACGTCAAATCTCTATAGGAATAATCCCGTCGACGTATCTATTAGCAATCTCTAAATTAACATTCGAAACTCACTTCCGAATTGTACTATGGCCATAGATTTAACAGATTGCTAATCACATGATGGACTACCTATGCTCTGTACACAGAACTGACAGATCATTTCTTGATACACACGGGATATCATGAGCATGAGTCCACACCCAACGAACAGGCGGAGGTCTGATCTAAATAGATCGGTGATGTGACTGCCATCTAAGTGTGGAGGATAACTCATATATCCACAGTGGTATCTCAAGTCAAAGAATCATTATGCTACTCAACCCGAGAAGATTCCTATTGACGTTGGTGTACCATATATTAGGAAATCTTCGGTGAGTCGTTCAGTGTTTATCAAATAAACACCTACACGTCTATACGAGTCTCCCAAGACTCATGGTTCATTGGGACAAACCATCGGACCAAGTCCGATATACGACATGTACTGGTCTCAACGGATTTTACTAACCGACCCGTGTCAGTAAATCTTGACCAAGAACTTAATTTAAGGATATACAACTTATAGTGACACTTCTCAATGTCAATTACAAGCTATGTTGTAACTATGCACTACGTTGTAAATCCTAAGGTCTTTGTCTAATATATATACATATCACTAAATCAGATTTAGTTTCAATCTAATCAATCTAATCGAAATTAGATCGAATACATATATAAAAGACAAGAGGTGCTACCATTTAAATTAGTAATATTATGGAAAAAGGTATTGCTCGTATTCATGAATCAGACATAATACGATCCGGATTGGCGCTCAGAGCATCAACCCTAACACTATTTACTATATAAGTTGTATGATACATGACTTTTCCGACGCTGACTGAACTGAACTCTGACTGGACCTGGTGGACCGAACACACTAATGACTGCCATCAGTATCTGTCCTCTCTAGCTCGTCCTCCGGGTAAACCTGCAAAATAAGAAACTGGGAGTAGTGGGAGGGTTAGATCGTTTGAACGATCTAAGTGAGAGGACAATTAAAATGAAAACTGATTCTTTCTGAAAATCTATGGTTCTAAAAACTGAAATCCTCATAGAAATATTTTTTTTTTCTGAAATCTCATTCTTATCTGAAAACTCAACTCTTCTGAAAGGCTATTATGAAAACTCTTTTATAAAACTCATCTTTTCTGAGAAATCTTTTCATGGAAATCCATTTCTGAAAATCTATTTCTAAACAACTATATGTGAAAACTTTATGTCTGAGAAAATATGTATATGTATATCTGGCGCATGGGGACATTACGTATCGCCGTCCCCCTATACGCAAAATCTGGCGCTTAGGGGCGTCCTCCCGTACGCAAATATCTGGTGGTCTTGGGGTATTACGTATCGCCGTCTCCCAAGCCACAAATCTGAAGTCGGGGGTGCGGATCTATGCTACCCTCCAGACTCAATATCTGGTATCAATGGGCATCAATCATCCATAGTCCTAATCTGCGTGTGCACACGATAACTGTATCCGTCAATTCCATATCTGAGTCAATTTACATACTGAGCCACTGAGGTAGGTTTTTCCCCTATGCCTTGAAAATCATGATACTTAAGTTCTGAAAAATCATCCATTTTTAAAACATCATCAATCGTAAAATAACTGTGCATAAACTTATCTTTCTGAAACATATTCTTTATGAAGATAAATCTGGCTAACGCCCTATGTGCTTAAAAAGTAAATATGATATCAAAATAATTTATCTAAAATCAACTTAAGAGAAATGTCCACTCAATGATTTGGAATCTGGCTGGCACTGTTTCACTTCGTCGAAGAACTTGAAATTCCTGCTTATAATCTATAGTTGATAAACTTAGTTAGAACATAAATCATGGAATATGCTTGGGAGCTTTTATCGCTAGGTGACGTATTATGTTTGTGTCACGATGAAATGTGTATAAATATGCTAATATGAAACCCTTAGAGTACCCTTTGATTTATTATGATGAAATTGAAATGGCTAATTTTGATTCTAAGAAAAGGCCTCGCGACACGACGCTGGCTCCTTGGCGTAGCGACGCACACACAAACAGAACTTGGCAGAGAGCACTTCTCGAATTCACATCGTGATGCTAGCTCATTGGCGTCGCGACGTTAACACGACAGAACTGAACCAGAGAGCAATTCTTCATTGCACGTCACGACGTCAAGTGCTATGCGTTGTGACGCTGGCCCAAAAATAAGACCCATCATCAACTCCTCAATCCCATTTCCAATCTTACAACAATACCCAACAACTCAACTTAACATAGCTCATTTCATAGCCTTAATCCAAAGACAAACCATGATCTAGCATCATTATCTCATAAAATACAATTCCCCTTCACATTCTTACACCCAAAACTTTATCCCATGATAATACTCTCATAACACCTTCAAAAATGCACACTAACCATGGTCTCAAAACTAATTAAACAAGTTCAAACTCTAGAACATGAAAAGTGCGAATTTGAGTTTTTACTTTCTTTACTCAAACTGAAAAAAATGAGAAGAATAAAGAGGAAATGAAGCTTACCATCTTGAATCTATCATTTGGCATGAAAAATAGAAGCATCATCAAAGACAAAATGGAGTAAAGAGAACTCCTCATTTTCCTCTCTTTCATTCCCACGTTTTTGACCCTTGAGACATGAGGGAATAATACCCTATTTATAGAAGAAAATGGCTGATTTTTGTAATCAATAAGATGGCCAAGATTGTGCCACATCACCTATTTATAGCCCATTCTCAACTTCTACTGTAGCAGCCACAAATATCTTATTTTTGACTTGCGTCTGATTTGATTTTGGAAAAATGTTCAACGCAAAAGTTGTAGGTCTCGGTTTTATCTTCCGACAATATAAAGTTCATAAAAATCAAAGATCATATGAAAGTATTATGCCCCAAATACTAAGGATTATTCGAAAAGGAATGTAAGTTAGGTTTCACATCGGAACTGTAAGAAATTTACCGAATGTCCTAAAAGTCATTTCATAAGCACGTACGTATTTGAATATGATTTACATCATGAATTATTCCATCCAGAACTAGTAGTCATCGGGATTACCAGGGTATTACAGTACCGCCATCACTTATCTTGATCCAGAATTCCTCATTGGGGAGAACCTTCACACCATGATCAGGTCTTGTAGGAATGAAGCGGGGTTTACTGTTATGCCTATAATATCAACGATCATTGCACTATTGGGCTCGCAACTCATAGAAAGTATGAATAATATTGGAGTTGGTGCTTGAAGCACCAATCCGAATAATATATATTATATTTTATTTTATTATTTTTTAATAAAATAACTACATTTTCATTTCATATCTTATTAATGGTATTGTCAGTATACATATTAGATTGATGTATAAATATGCTAAGAATGACATCGACATTAGAATAGTCTTGTAGTAATATTAGATATTAGGTGATCCGACATTGAGATAATATTACTATTATAAACTATTCTTAAAGTAAATATTCCTAGTTGTTGGTTTTGAAATACGGTCGAATTCCTATAACCTAGAAGACTAGCACATCTCGTATATTAGAATTGGAGTTCCAATGGTTTAACTCGATGCACTCGTTAATCAAGTGCGAATCAAGATAGGATCCGTCGGCACATATGTGTACCATAAGGGGTTTATGTATCCATGTGAGTAAGTCACAATTCTTAAGACTTTGGCTAAAGTCGATCACCTAAGGTGGATCGTATCAGTTGTAAAGAATCGTGGACATGTCGACATGAGATGTTCGCCTCAAAACTTGACGGTGTATTCTATGTTTCCCAACTCGGATAGCCTACGATGGAGGGATTGATAAACATATGTGATGACCTCGACTTATATAGTTCAGAAAAGGTCGTTCGTGTTCTTTGCAAATTAGGAGGTGACCGAATTGCGTACATATTAGCTAGGCTTATAAGACAAACATGTATGAACTTAGAGAGTCCCAATATGAAGTGTACTCGTTGATCACTTGGGTAGCCGATTAATTTTGATAAACGATAATATTCGATATTATTATTATCAACTAAGATAATCAAGTGTTATTGGATAACACTGATTATTCACTTTGACCTAATTGAATTAATTGGATTAATTCAATAATTACACAAGGGCTTAATTGTAAATTCATAAATATATCTACCATTTTAGGATATTTTGGTAATTGTAAATATGTAATTATAGGTGTTTTTGGCTTGATTTAATTGGATTAAATCAAAATGGCAAACATTGAACTAATTCATTTCCTAATCTTTGTATTGATTTAATTGGATTAAATCAAAGTGGTAGACAAATGTGATTAGTCATACCTAATTATACATATTTGAAAAAATTAGATTAAGCCCACATAAAAGTTGATTAAAACTTTTATTAATTAAAAATTATCTAAGTTTTGCTATAAATAGCGAGCTTAAGGACGTTTTTAATTAAGCTTAAGATAAATACAAACAATTCTTGGAGAAATTAGCCTAAGTTAGAGAAGTGTTTATAGAAGTTTTGTGAGGTATCTACAACATTTCATATAAGAGAAATCAAGATTGGATCTTAGAGAAGTTTGCTAGCATTGGAATCAAGATTAGATCTTGGAGTCAAGATTACAAATCTTGGAAGTTCTCCAACCATTTCAATAAGGAGAATGAGATTGGATCTTTGTATCAAGCTTACTAGGTAATGCTTGATCTTCTCCTAAGCTATGTTCTTCATTAGTGAGTTTTCATTAGTGAGACATATAGTGATGAAATATGTTTTGGATGCATAATTACATAGCTTAAAATTGAAATAAGGCTAATAAATTGTGTTAGGATGCTTTGGAAGTATAAACACAATATGCTTGTTAATTAGGTCAAAGATGTTCATGTTGGACATGGAACAATTAATAAGATTTTGGAACTCTAGATTAAAGCTTAGAGTTATGGCTACCATTCTAGAATCACTTGACCACTTTTGGGTGAACTAGAATTATTCATGAGACATTTCATAGTGGGATTCTAAATTGGTTTATGTTTTGATTCAAAGAAATACATATAAGTATTTAGAATACATGTATGCTAGTTGTATAACATGTGTTGATGGTAGTTATGATGCTAAAATTGGATTTTAGGTGTATTTGAAGTATTAGGAGAAAATTGGAAGTGTTTAGTATTGGTTTGAAGTAGAAAATGCTCACTGCCTAGGGCAGCGTCGCGACTCTGACCCCTCAGCGTCGCAACACTGAGCATCAGACCTAGGAGCGTCACGACACCCACTCTTCCGCATCGCGATGTTGAGATGTTCAGCTCTCGTAGTTGCTCTCGTACTTTGGAGCGTTGATTGGTGGTAAACACACACACGTTACGCAATCGCACGTATCACTCAAGTAGTATAAAATATATCGATCCCACGACGGTTGCAACCTTATATAGAGAGCCAGTTCTGTATCCCATCTGCGCGATCATCAACTCCATATGACTGGAGTGACACTTCAATCTCGACATCACACCCAACACACTACGATTCTCGATATACCCAGAATTGGCGTACACAGAACCAGTTAAAGCCCTGGACGACCTCAACCAAAGTATATTGATTGTCGTATGCATTAGCGGTGCAAGTCTCAGGTTAAGACCAAATACACCTACCCTGATTTCGGATTTCCATAGACACATAGTCATACTACCAATGGAATTCCGAGGGGGTCTTATCCAGAGCGAAGCTGTTTCCCGTACCATCGGTAAAACACAACCTCCTATTACACTTGCATGGGTATCATATACCCAAATATATGAGAACTATGCCGTTGTGACCTCACAACGTCCACAAGTGTAATACTAGTCTTTTACGTATTTATCGATGTCCAATCTCGATAATACTCTGACTAGGGATATTTAATGATTTATCCTTCGTGGATTGATACTGTCTCATATCATTCTCAATCCAGGAACAAATCACATGGACCTCCTATCATTTATATATCTAGGTGATCTAATCACAAATGATAAGAGTGCAATCTCTTTTGTCACATAGTTAATTTGTACAACAACACCGTGATCTGTACAAATAGTGACGCTATGGGTCATAATTGTCCAACATGTAGCACCTTAAAGATTACATTTAGTGGCATAATAAGCATGAAATTGGTTGTGTTAAGTAAAGACCAAATACTTGAAACTCTAAGTATTGAGCAAATTGGGACTTTAAGATTAAAGAGTTGAGTTTGATTGAGGAGTGTTGGTTTAGCATATAATTACATTGAAGTTTATAGAATTAATGAGTAGATATTGTATTGTGGAAGTGTGGGAAAAATTGGAGTAAACTAGGCATGAAAGGTTAAAACCAAGCCCTGAAATTGGCTTTGCGCCGCGACGCAGATTGTGCAGAGTCGCAAAGCGTACTGGGAATTTTTCTAGGAACGTTTCTGGAATCGTGCGCGTTGCGACGTGTAAGATTCTACATTGTGACACGTACTGGAAATTTTTCCAGATATGTTTCTGGAATGGTGCGTGTCGCGACGCGTGACCAAAAATTCCCCAAATCAGTCTTAAATCATTCCAACTTCACTGCAGCATGTTAGCGGCCACCCTAAGGGACTCGTATCAGTTCGTGTATACATCTTACATCATGATATAAATACAATATGCTTTGAGATAATAATGAAAGTACTTGAATAGATAAACATAGTTTAATTCGAAATATGGTCCCCAGTCCACTTTCTAATCAAAGTTATCAATTAAAAATAATTGTAGGAACCATGATTCCTTCGAAAAGCAAAGAAATACAACCGTGATTCCAAATCTGTGAGTGGACACTCTCTTTCTAAGTTGATTTTTCATTCATATTGTTTTAAGTAAAGACTTACTTTTCAGCATATAGGGCGTTAGCCAGATTTACTTTTAGTTGCTTTAAGAAAAAACATGTTAAGAAAGATTTGATTTAAAATCTTGAGTTTTATATTGTCGAGGCATGGGGAAAAAACCACATCAGTATGTAACTTGATTTAGATATGGAATTGACGGAGATGACATGTGCACATGTAGAGGACTGAGGGGACGACGATACGTAACTCCCCCAGATCCTAGTTCAGGACTAGGGATGACGGATGCCCCTAGATCCTAGATTCAGAGCTTGGAGGGTAGCATAGATTCGCACCCCCCAGTTCTAGTTCAGTGGCTTGGGGGACGGCGATACGTAACGCCCCAAGACCACTAGTTTCAGGGATAAAAGTGACATGCTTTGGGGGACGGCGATACGTAACCCCCCAATGTCATGGATTTACACTTCTGGCTCTAGTTAGGCGTATACGGGGACGACGATACGTAACGCCCCCATGCGTCAGGTTTTTCAGAGACATATATCAAGTTTTTAAAAACAGTTTTCAGAGATCAGTTTGCAGATACAGATTTTAGAAACAGTTTTCAGAGAGAAGTTTTCTAGAAAGAAATGTTTTCAGAAACAACAGTTTTATAAGAGACTTTCAGAAAGATAAGTTTTACAAAAGAGATTTTAGACAAGATTTTCAAAAAGGAGTTCAGAGTTTTCAGAAAAGAAAGAGTTTTCATATAAGATTGTTTCCTGTGAGGACTTTGGTTTTAGAACCAAGCATTTTTTTATATCAGTATTTCAATTTTTGTTTTAAATCGTCCACTCACTAAATTGTTCAAACGGTCTAAGCCCCCCACTCCCAGTTTCTTATTTTGTAGGTGTACCCGGAGGACGAGCTCTGGAGGATGGGTACTGTTGGCAGTCACAAGAGGGTCTGAGTCCACCAGATTAAGTTACAGTTCAGGCAGAGTCACATAAAGTCATGCATCTTGCATGTTGGATAGTAAAGATTGCATTATGTAATATGTTTAAGTATTCATTGTTAGAGTTGTAGTGTGAAGAACCGTTGAGAACATGACATGAGTAGATGATGCATGTATGTTAAATTGAGTTTGGGCAATGGTTCATTGTTTAAGTTATATTTGAGATGAGTTATTAGCATTGTATACAGTCAGTGAGTCAGAGGCTTAGAGAGATAGGATGGCCTATTCCCTGCCGGTAACATCTCCAGATTGGGGGATGTTACACATTCCCTCCAAATAAGTCTGGAGATCCATGTATGCAATCACCCCAGATCAGACACAAGGGTGAAATCCTAGCAGCCTAGTGTCATGATCTACGCGGTCAGTCAGAGAGAAAATGTTGTAATCAAAATCGATCTAACAAAACTAGCAAGGAATGTCTATCAGATAAGCGAAGTCTTCCAGCATGATGGTCATCTCACCCAGCGGCAAATGGAAAGTGTAGGTAGTGTCCATCCACCTCTCTATCAGTACGTGAAGACCCTTATTATCATGTTTTTATGTACAAAGGGAGGCGTAAGATGAAGCAAGTGAATCTGATAATGTCAATCCGGGCTTTCACTTAAGCAAAAAACTTTTCATACCACTTGCGTGCGCTAATGGGGTTACCACTAGCTTTAAACGGAGAAGCGTCAACCCGTAAAAAGACATAAATATTAATAGTTCGGTTTAAGAAATGCCGAATATAAAATACATATAGCTAGATATATAAGAAATTCTAGCCGAAAATATGAACATCCAGCCAGACATATATGCATAGGCATGACCTAAGTCTACAGTGGCATAACAATGAGACCTCATCGAATGTGTACAAAACCTAGGCTAAAGACCCAAGCTAAGTTTGCATGCATGCAAAGGTTGAAAGGCCAACTGGACATAATAGTGTAGCCTGCCAGATACCAATTAATTTTAGACCAGACTTACAAAAAGTCTAGTCGGATATTTTTCATGAACAGAGATTCTAGAAAACAAATATAAAAATATGGGAAAATGGCATTTACAGGCCCATTACAGGAGCATGCATGTTCCTTCAAACCCAGATGAAGGGCACGGTGTCTCCGTACCATAGTTTAAATGCCTTTTGTCTTTCGGAGGCGCGGTCTAATCTTGAAATAAATAGGAAATATGGATCTTTGACACTGTAGTCTTGGGCTGGGAGTCATGGAAAGCCATTTTGTCTGATGAAGAACGGTGAGAGAGTTGTTAGAGATCTTTGGGTTTTTTGCAACAGTGGTATGCTTGATATTTAAAATTCGGTGACAAATAAGTAGGTTGTTGGCATTTTAAATTCCCGATATATGTCTGGTCGGACATATATACGACTAACTTCTGCTGGACATTCAAAAGGAATATACATCCGGCCAGACATATGTTGGAAAATTTCACCAAAAGTTCATTCAAAAGGCAGAAAGCCTATGGCGAAGCCCGTTCGAGGAAGAATACCGAGTTACAACAACTGCTTTCAGAAAAATATCTGGAGATAAATTAAAAACGTGGGGTGTATAGTAGAACACATGTTATCAATAGAGATCGAATCATCTCAAAAATGGTCGACGCATTAGAGGACTTGCAGGTCCAATCATAACAGAGATCGAAGCATCTCAAAACTGGTCGAAGCACTGGAGGACTTGAAGGTCCAATCATAGCATAGGTCAAGGCATCTCCAAAACTGGTTGAAGCATCCGAGGACTTGAGGGTCTAATCACAGTAGATGTTGAGGCACCATAGAACTCGAGGGGTCAAATCACAACAAAGATCGAGGCATCTCGCAAGCAGTCAAACTACCAGGGAACTTGCAGGTTCATCACCTATCACACGGTCATAGCAAGGATCAAGGCATCCCACAGGCTTGAGGGCCATCTATCTATCAATAAGCTATTACATATTCAGGTAAGCCTGGCGAGGCCCGGTAAGCCAGATACATAAAATGCATGCATGACTTGATAGGCATGTCATTGTTATATACTCACAAGTCTATCAAAGTAGGGGCAACTGTAGACATTGTAATTGAAGTATACGTATAAGACCCAATGATGTGTCTAGTACAGAGGACACCTCTGGAAAATTAGGAAATTGCAAGGAAGAACTCCGTGAAAGAAAGGAAAAATGAAGAATACTGCAAAAAGTTAGCCAGACATAAACTATGTTCGGCCTACCTTCTCTCAAACCAGAATATTAGGCTGAATATGTCATAGAAACCCTGATTCGGTCAGACAATGATAACTATTATTGAATGTGCAGATTATCCGTTACTAAAGTCAATAGATTTGATCATGACTGGCCATACATACATTTCAAATTCAACATCCGGGAGGACATGCATTAAAATGGATAACGCTCCATTAATTGCCGATCTGATAAATAATTCAAATTATATATCTGGCTGGACATAAATCAGATGTTACTATTCAGTAATGACAGTAACGCCAAGCCGATGAGGTAGTTGAAGGGGGATTATGTCCCCCTTTCATTTCCAGACCTTATCAGACATTATAAAAAATGAGAGCTTTCCCTCTGCTTAGAAGCTAATTAGAAAAATCATAATTAGAAAGCTAAAAATCCCTCAGAAAAAAAAAAAACCTTAGAAATTTCCTTTAATATTTGGAGTTTCTCCATTCTTGGAGCAATTTCTAGCAATGACCCAACATCCAGAGCCTACTTTTCGAGCCAAGCTACAAAGAATAGTACGACCGGAGGGCATCTTTATTAAAATTATTGTCTTTCTATATTTTTCTTTATATTATGAACTAGTATATCCATCCGGATGAGAAATACATCCAATCAGATGTACACCATATCTGGCCTTATATGGTCACTCATCTACTGGTATATATGTTGGAAACCCACATATAAATTTCATAGCCGATTCCGAATGGACAGTAATATGGTCTGCACTTGGGATACAATGTCACGTACTATTAGGGAACAACCATATATTGGATCACAACTCATATCCGACCAGACTGGTCACAAGTCCGACCGAACACGCATGTTTAAACAACACTTCTGGTCGGGTCTCCCCAAGGACAGGTCGATGAGAGGCATATCTTATCCTTGTGTGTGCACAATAACATGATATTATCTTGTTCTTTGCTTATTGTATTGTTATTATATTTTTGACATGTGAATGAGCCATTTTATGTGTTAATATTTATTATGCATGATCATGATTGTCTAAGTTTTTCACTAGGATTTAATATCGTATCCTGATACTGCACTTATTTATGTATTTTTGTTCTTTGAAATATATCTGGCCAGACATCACGTAAATCCGAACGAAGGTATATTTCCAATATTTATATCTGGCCAAGGCTTTGAGGTTAGGCTCATAAAACGTATGCTCAGATTCATTTCAGTATCGCTTTCTTAACAACTGTTGTAATAACATAGAGATGATTTATCATTTTTATTCATTTTTACTATTTATGTTTGTGATATCGTATGATTTTGAATAGATTTTGCATGTTATTGTATTATAATATGTATGGATATTTCCTTCAAGCATAAATATTATACTGACATAGTAAGGGACAATTTCGAACCCAAATACGTTTAAGGTCGGACCTTGCGAGAGGTGTAGTGCGACCTTAAATCATTCCTGATTTCTCGTACTGGGTGGCAACTCCCTTATTCCTCCTTTTAGATTTGTACTCTCTATGAGCTGCGAGCCCAACAGTGTAGTGGTCTCCGATGTCATAGGAATAACGGGAAATCGATTCGCTCATATACTTGGCAAATGCAATATTATGTATGGATAACAAGCAAACATGTGACCACCGTGCAGATGCATCAATCAAAACCATAAAGTAACGGAAAGGCCCACTTTGTAGATGGATTGGACCACAAATATCTTCTTAAATCCTTGGTAAGAATGATGGGGATTCAAGGGCAATCTTAGATGGAGATGGGTGTATCACAAGTTTTTCCTTGTGAGAAAGAGGTGCAATTGATCTCATCTGTCAATAGAACCTTTTAATTATTTAATTTATGCCTATTAGAATTTTCAATTATTATACGCATCATTGTAGCTCATGGATGACCAAGATGAATATGTCATATCATAAACATCTTTGGATTATTAAACTTCTGGTTCATCATTACATGACTTTTGTTGTATTTATGATTGTATAATTCAATCTAGATGAGAAAATCAGAAGTTTTTCCAATATATATTTCTTATCTGAGATGTTTTTGGTAAAATATATATATTCTATATTATTTTCATCTAAAGTCTCAATATCATACTCATTTATACAGATATCTTTGAAACTTAATATATTTCAACTGGATATGTTTGAATATAGAGCATTTCCAATGCATAGTTTTGTTCCATTTACTAATAAGACTATGACTCTTCCAGAGCCTTTAATTAAGTCAACAAAATCGGATATAGTGTTATCTTTTCTTCACGTAATTTTACATCCAATAAAAATTTTCTATCTCTGAGGATAGTGTGCGTGGTTGTACACAGCCAAGCATACATCCCTATATTTATTTTGAAGAACATATAATTTATTTGTAGGATCTATATCCTTAAATAATAAAATTAATGTTAAACATCAAGTAAAAAATATCAAATAAAGTACATCTGATGTGATAAAAAATATATTCAAATAAAACTTTAATAAAACAAAATGCTAATAAGATTCAATAATCATAGATCTTAAACCATTCATAAAATAAAGATAAAAATTAAAGTTTAATCGCGAGAGACATTTCCTTCTCCAACTAAAATTAAAGTTTAATCGCGAGAGACATTTCCATCGCCAACTAGGTGATCAATCATTCCCTCTGGGTCTTCGAAGAAATCAGAGACGTCAAGATGAGTGAGATCTACAAGATCTGATCCATCTATAAAGTTAGCTTCAATCTCATTTCCTTTCTTTTTATTGGATGCTTGATAGAGTTCTACTAAATGGTCATCTACACGACGGATACATGACCGATGTCCATTTTTTTTTATTGAAATCATTGGATACTCCACCACCAAACCATCCCTTCTGGGCTTAAACGGAGCAGGTAAAACTCCCGGCTGTCCCAGACTTTTACAAGAAAAACACTCCATAGATTCGAATCCAGGACCTCAAGGTGAAATCCTGAGCCCTACACCACCAAGCCACGCCCATTAGGGACAACCAATATCCTTTTCCTCCACATCGATAACAAAATTGTTCATTATATTTTTGGTAGATTGTTTTTACACTATTCTCTTTATTTTCACTTTTATAGACATTCCACTTCTTGTGATGACCATCCTTTTTATTTTGTTATCCTGAGTTCTTATTGTTGGGACGGTTGTGGGACCTATAGGGTCGGATCAGTGTCCCGCGCAGCAGAAATGAGTCTAATCCGTGGTAATTGAGCATGGGTGTATTTTTAAATATTTTATGGAATACTATATTCAATTACAATTGTATAGGGAAAAAATCAGGGATGAATCAGAATCTGGAAAAACCAAAACAGAAGAAAATTGGATCTTGTGCGTGGTGCGTGCCTAGCGCGCGTATGTGCAAGCTTATGCAGCTTACGCATGCTACATGCATGGCTTGCATATGCTGTGTAATCATGTGTAACTTGTTTGTGCATGCTGCGTTGCAGCGCACCCATTTAATTCATATTTTTTTTAAAAAAAAACCTTATACACTTTCAAAAACACCCAAAAATAATTTTAATTTCAAAATCAACCTCAACACATATTATACAATAATAAACAGACACACACACACAATATATATATATTTCTTTGAATCAAAACATAAATCAAAATAGAATCCCACAATGAAGTGACTCATGAATAATTCTAGGTCACTCAAAGGTGGTCAAGTGATTCTAGAATGGTAGTCATAGCTCAAATCTTTCATTTAGAGTTCCAAACTCTAATTTTATGTTTATGTCCAATATAAATATTTTGACCCAATCGTAAGCATATTGTGTTTATGCTTCCAAAGCATCTATACACAATTCATTAGCCTAATTTCAACTTCAATATATGTTATTATGTATCCAATACATAATACATCACTATATGTTTCACTAATGATAACTCAGTAATGAAAACATAGCTATAGAGAAGATCAAACTTACATAGTAAGGTTGATTCCAAGATCATATCTTCTTCTCATTGTTGAAATATTATAAATGATGGAGTTGGTGCTTGGAGTGCCAATCCGATTTGTATATTCTATTATTTATTAATAAAATAACTACATTTTTCATTTCATACATTATAATGGTATTGTCATTACGCGTATTAAATTGATGTATCGATATGCTAAGAATGACATCGACCTTAGAATAGTCTTGACACTAGGTGTAAACTATTCTTAAAGTAAATATTCCTAGTCGTTGGTTTTGGAATACGGTCGAATTCCTATAACCTAGAAGACTAGCACATGTCGTATATTGGAATTGGAGTTCCAATGGTTTAACGCGATGTACCATGAGTTTTGGAAACTCGTATAGACATGTGGGTATTCGTTGGAGCGAATAGTGAATGACTCATAGGTGAATCCTAATAGTTGGAAGTACACACCACCGTCAATAGGAATCTCCTCGAGTCGAGTAGCATATGTAATCCTTTGACTATAGGATATCATTGATTTTGTGTGAGATACTCCACACTTAGATGCCATGTATGTCAGAAACCTTTCATGGTCTGGCCTCTAGATGTTCGTTGGGTGTTGACCGATGCACTCAGTAATCAAGTGCGAAGCAAGATAGGATATGTCGGCCCATATGTATACCATAAGGGGTTTAGGTATCCATGTGAGTTAAGTCATGATTCTTAAAGACTTTGGCCAAAGCCGATCACCTATGGTGGATCGCATCAGTTGTAAAGAATCGTGGACATGTCAACATGAGATGTGCGCCTTGGAAACTTGCGGTATATTATATGTTTCCTAAGCACAACTCGGATAGCCTAAGACGGAGGGATTGTTAAACATATGTAATGACCTCGACTTGTATAGTTCAGAAAGGTCGTTCGTGTTCTTCGTGAATTCGGAGGTGGCCGAATTGCGTACATATTAGCTAGGCTTATATGACGAACGTGTCTGAACTTAGAGAGTCCCAATATGAAGTGTACTCGTTGAGCACTTGGGTAGCCGATTAATTTTGATAAAAGATAATATTCGATATTATAATTATCAACTATAATAATCAAGTGTTATTGGATAACATTGATTATTTACTTTGACCTAATTGAATTAATTGGATTAATTCAATAATTACACATGGGCTTAATTGTAAAATCATAATTATCTCTACCATTTGAGGATATTATGGTAATTGTAAGTATGTAATAATAGGTGGTTTTGGCTTGATTAAATCATGGTGGCAAACATTTAACTAATCCATTTCCTAATCATTGGCTTGATTTAATTGGATTAAATCTAAGTGGGAGACAATGGAGATTAGTCACACCTAATTATACATATTTGGACAAATTAGATTAAGCCCACTTAAAAGTTGATTACAACTTTTATTAATTAAAAATTGCCTAAGTTTTGCTATAAATAGCAAGCTTTAGGAAGGTTTTAATTACAAGTTCAAATACAGCATAAGCAAATTCTTGAGAGATTAGCCTAAGTTATGGAAGTGTTTAGAGAAGCTTGTGAGGTCTCTACAACATTTCATCTAGGAGAAATCAAGATTGGATCTTGAAGTGAAGCTTGGGAGTATTGGAAATAAGATTGGACCTTGAAGTCAAGCTTGCACACCTTGGAGGTTCTCCAATAATTTCAACAAGGAGACGTAGATTGGATCTTGCATCAAGCTTACTAGGTAATATTTGATCTTCTCCAAAGCTATGTTTATTTGTGTATTAGATGCATGATCACATAGCTTCTTATGTTGAATAAGGCTAATCAAATTGTGTTAGGATACTTTAGAAGTATAAACACGACATGCTTGTAATTAGGTCAAAGATGTTCATGTTGGACATGAAATAATTAATTAGAGTTTGGAACTCTAGATTAAAGCTTAGAGTTATGACTACCATTCTAGATTCACTTGACCACCTTTAGGTGGACTAGAATTGTTCATGAGACATTTCTAATTGGGATTTTAAAATGGTTTGTGTATTGGATTCAAAATTTACGCAAATGTGTATTTAGAATAAATTTATGTTTTGGAAAAATATTTGATATTTTGAAAAACTTGATTTTTATTCTATAACATGTATTTATGTTGGTTTTGAAATTAAAAATAATTTTTGGGTGTTTTTGAAGTGTTTTGGAAGACCGGAAGCAATTAGGTTAATAGACCCTAATTGCATCAGCTCTCTGGAAATTCCAGAGAGCTGTGCATTTGAAATGAAAAGAAGTAGCAAACAAAAACATTAAAAAAAAAGAGGTGGCTGCGTGTTACAAGTGCCGCGCGCGCGTACGCGCACTGCGCGCGGTAATTTTATTTTGCTTTGTTTGGGAGCTTCCAGACTCCGATTCAGTCCCGGTTTTTTTCCTATACACTCGTAATGGAATATAGTATTTCATTAAATAATTTAAAATTATATCCATACTTGTTATCCATGGGTTAGACCCATTTCCGCTGCATGGGGCACCGATCCGACCCTAGGGGTTCCATATTGGATATGTATTACATGTTTTAAATTAAAACTTTGACCTAATTAAATTAATGACTTGATTGTCATAAATCTCCCGTGATTAAGTGATTACTTTTAAGTAATAGTATTAATAATGTTGGAGCATTATTGGATGGTCCATCTTGTCAATACGGAGATGAATAGGTTCTTACTACTTATATCCAATATCGTCATTAGTGTGAGGGTATAAGTGCTCTGAACTTAGGTCGCTCCGGTAAAATATTATTGTAGCGTGATGAGTTGACGTAGTCACCCAATATCGTCATTTGTGTGAGGGTGTACATACGAAGCTTATTAGTGCACATTGACAAGTACACACCTAGAACACGTCTTAATCCAATATCGTCATTAGTGTGAGGATAAGAAACGGTTCAAGACCAAACTAGGAGTCACATGAAGTGATTGACCTTTAAGGTCTACATAATGAGTTTACAAAGGCCAATATCGTCATTAGTGTGAGGCTGGAGTAAATGTCATGGGATCCACTTCCCGCTATGAAATTTTGATAGTCAAATTCTATTTTTCCGTTAAGGGAGATTACAGAATTACGTAAAGTAGTGGGAGGGCCTAATAGATTTAAAATTCCATAATCAATTAGTATTATCACTTTTGAAATGAAAATTATTCTGCTACTACTCAAAGATGTTGTCTTGTAGATGGATGCCACTAATCCGTTGATGAAACTTTGGATTCCAATAAGCTAAAAGGAGCCGAGAATTATTTTGAATGGCAAATGAACATGCGCCTTGTCTTGGAGTATAAAAAGTTGACTTATGTCACGATCAATCCACTGCCTGTTGATATCGATCCTAACTCCACTCCAGAAGAGCGAGAAACTTTTGATAGATGGAATGATGATAACCTGAAGGTGAAATCCTACATCTTAGGATCGATGGTTCCAAATTTGATGAGACAGTAGATTGAAGTACCAGATGCTTGGAGCATCATGCGAACACTCAAGGAGTTGTTCGATATAAATCAAGAGATGGAACTTTATCGAAGGTCTAAGGAATTGTTCCGTGCTGAACTCAAGGAGGGAGAAGCTGTCAACAATCATGTTTTGAACATGATTGACCAAATTCAATATCTTGAACGATAGAGCATTGTGTTTGATGAAAGGCTAGGCCGTAATTTGATTTCGTCTTCCTTGCCTGGTTCTTATGCTGGCTTTGTATTGAATTTCCATATGCATTCGATGCAAGCCACATACGAAGAACTTCATAACATGCTTCGCACGGCGGAGCAAGATTTGAAGAAAGGCAACCCCACACTGTATCTCCATGGTGGAGCTGGCTCTTCAAAGACTTCTGGGAAGTCAAAGAAAATCAAGATAGGGAAGAAGAAGATATCAAAGAAAAATTCCAAGAAGCGCAAATGCGCAAAACCGAAAGTAGCTTGTGATCAATGTCTACAATGCAAGAAATATAGACACTGGAAGAAGGACTGTCCAGAGCTTAAAGCAGGACCCTCAAGTACGCTTTGTATTTTTCCAATTATTGACATCTCATTAGCCTTGGATACAAATAGTGGATGGGTGTTAGACATTGGCAGTCCCACTCATATTTGCAATTCCCTGCAGGAAATGAGGGTTAAAGGAAGGCTGAATAAATGGGAGATCCAACTTAGAGTTGGCAATGGCGAGACGTTGGATGTCAAGGCCATAGGAACTGTTGTTCTAGATCTCCCAAATGGATGTAAATTAGATTTGCATGACTGTTATTATGTTCCCTCACTTATCAGATAAATAATATCGCTGCCAATATTAGATAAAGAGAGATATAAAATAAACATTAAGGATGAAACTTTATGTTTGTATGATAAATATAATTTATTGAAATGTGAATGTTCTTTATCAAACGGTCACTATGTTTTGGAAACATGTAGAGATGTCTTTAATATAGAGAAAAATACAAATAGGAAGTCTGAACTAAATAATACTGAATTATGGCATATGAGATTGGGCCACATAGGTGTTAGACGTCTATCCAAATTGGTAAAGGATGGTTTGATTGAAAATCTTACCTTAGATCTTTATCCGATTTGTGAGTCATGTATCCAAGGAAAGATGACAAAGGCCACATTTCAAGGTGTTGGACACCGTGCTGGAGATTTACTGGAGCTAATATACAGTGATGTGTGTGGTCCATTAAATCATGCCGCTCATGATGGTTCAACATACTTTGTGACTTTCACAGATGACAAGTCCAGATATGGATATGTCTATCTGATGAAACATAAGTCGGAAATATTTGACAAGTTCAAAATATTCCGAAACGAAGTAGAAAAACAAACCAATAAATTCATCAAATGTCTTAGATCAGATCGAGGTGGTGAATACATGAGTGAAGAATTCAGAAATTATTTAAGGGAGAATGAAATTCTCGCCCAATATAACCGACCAGGAACACCTTACACAATGAAGTGTCTTAGCGTAGAAATCGTACTTTATTGGATATGGTGCGATCCATGATGAGCTATACAGATCTTCATTATTTCCTTAGGGGTTACGCTTTACAAGCTGCTACCTACATACTTAATAGGGTTCCATCAAAAGCTGTTTCTACGACCCCCCTTGTTGAACAATTATGACTCATAACATCACTATTTGTACAAAACATGGCGTGTTGTACAAATTAACTATGTGACAAAGGAAATTGCTCTTTATCATTTGTAATTGGATCACCTGGATATATAAATGATAAAAGTCCATATGATTAGTACCAGATTAATAAGATATGAGACAGTAATAATCCACGTAAGGTTTAATCATTAAATATCCCTAGTAGTAGTATTATCGAGACTGGACATCGATAATGTGGAATAGGCTAGTATTACACTTGTGTGTGTTATGGAAGCGTAACAACATAGTTCTCATATATTTGGGTATTGGATACTCATGCAGGTGTAATAAGAGGTTCTGTTTAGCGATGGTACGGAAATAACTTCGATCTGGATAGACCCCTTGGAATCCCATTGGCAGTATGACTATGTGTCCATGGGAATCTGAATCAGGGTAGGTGTATTTGGTCTTAACCTGATACTTGCATCTCTAATACTTGCGACAATCAGTATACTTTGGTTTTGGTCGTCCGGGGCTTTAACAGGTTCTGTGTACGCCTCTTCTGGGTATATTGAGAATAATAGTGTATTGGGAGTAATCAAGATGAAAGTATCACTTCAGTCATATGGAGATGATGATCACGCATGATACAGAACTGGTACTCTTGTATGCTGCAGCTATCGGGATAATATGACAAGGTCATGATTATCCGATTATAGAGACTAGTTGATAGTGATCCGATATATGCTTCCTACGGGGCAGACACAATTCCAGTCCCAGGCCTAGCATGTGACATCTGATACTGGATCGTAATACGCAATACTACGTATACTACTCCTGACAAAGATTATATATTCATTTAAAGAATATTTCTGGAGAATTGGGTAGGCACGGTGTTTTGCTAGAAGCCAACATGTCTTGTAAATCGGTAAGAACGTGGTACGAGGTACGCGCGTGTTCGGATAGTCCGACGATCGGATTTACTGCCAACATATCCAGGATCTCATGGGTCGCTTCCCGAAGATTCACCGATGACATATGACTCGAGCATAATTAATCTAGGATTAATTATGAGAGATAGAAAATTAATCTAGGATTAATTTCGACAAGAATTTATCTAGGATAAAATTCGAATTGTAGAGAGAGAACGATTAATTTGAAATTAATCGATTAAATAATATATTCGATATATTAAATGAATTAGATTTCAAAACGGAATTAAAATTGGATTTTAATTCGGGCGAACGAATTAATTTAGAATTAATTAGCGAGCGACTTTCGTAATAATTTTACGAGGCATTATTATTTAATTAAATTTGATTTAATTAAGTCGCAACGGAAAATTCGTTAATTCGGAATTAACGAACCCGAGCCCGAAATGTGTTTAGCGGGCCTACTCAGATTTTGAATTAAGGTGGGGCCCACCTAGTCACATCACTAGTCAACTTTATCACTTTAAGTTGATAGAAGTTGGTAGTGGTTGGTAACTTGTAAATTACACAAGTTTGATTTGTGAAAGACTTTTTACCAAACTTGATTTTGTAAATGGTTTTTTGATTTTTGAAATCAAATATACATAAAACAAAATCAAAAACAACACAAGTAACACATCATCATCTCTCTCTCTCCCTTACCCAAGGCCGAATCTCTCCTCTCTTTTTCTCTCAAAGTGGCGTGAACCTAGGGTTCATGTGCTATTGATTATGTTGACGGTGGATTTTGGTCTCAGGGTAATATGAGAATATCACTCCCGAGGAAATCCTCTTTCAATAGTGAATTTGTTTGGTTATGGGGGACCAAAGGCAAACTTAGCAAAAGAACAGATAAACGCACAAATCAACAAGGAGTTTTAACGTGGTTCGGCGGACCTTGGTCCGACCTACGTCCACGGGCGGAAACATGATGCTACTTTTTATTACTCCAATACGTTTCTCAGATCTTTTTGTGCTTTTACAAATCAGAGCTTGATGATTCTGATCACTAATTTTCGATCCCTTTTACACATACTCTGCCCTCCTATTTATAATAGTATAGAAATCAGACTCCTATTTGCATAAGAAATCCTAGTTGAACTCAGCCTTCTCTTCTTGCAAGGATTCCTAGTCTAATATTGCCTTCTATTTTCTTATTCCTTTTCGGATTCTGACTTCATTTCCCTGTGAGAGTAGGATAATTTGCTTATCTTATCCGCAAGAATAGGGTGTCATTATCTTTAAGCATATCTCGCTCGTTTGGTCGGTCTCCATGAGGTCGGTCATGATAGTCTTTTATGCTGATAGTGTTTCCGCTGACTTTATAGTGCTCGGTCATCCGAACTAAAGTGGTCGGTCATCTATCATCAAGTGTTCGGTCTCAACTGTATAGTGGCCGGGTCGACTTTGATGATCTCAACCAGTCAGAGAATTACCCTTCTGTCATTGTCGCGCTACCTTAAATATCATAGTGCCTGGAAACACCATCAACATATGTCCCCTAGTTCTCGGTTCCAACGAGTGTGCAAGTTGGTGCCGGGAACTATATAAAGATGGCGTGCTGATTTGCTCTGTTGGAGGTCGGTCCGATGCTGAGAAATGTTTTGTCGCTTTTTTTCAAGCGTTTTGTCTTGAGACACGCAACAATCACGTCTGTTTAAATGCCTATCAAATCATCTTTATGGTTTCTTATAAGTTCGACACTTGTCACACATCCGTCATGTTCCCGCCAAAAAAGAAAACGAATCGACCGTGTCGAGGTGTTTTTACAGTGCGCTGATCTCAACCGTCTGTTTAAATTTTGCAGACCTCTTTTGCAGCCGACACTTGGCGTTCATCCGGGTTCCTTCTTTTGATCCAAAGGTCACGTGTCCCCTGGTCATGACTATAAGAAGACGAGGCTTTCACTGTTCAATCTTTTTTCGCAATTTCTCCTTCTTTCCTGAAAGTATCTCTGTGAATCGCTCAAATTAGTGTTCTCGGAATTCAACCGTGGGCTCTTTTCTCCGCTGCGAACATAAGGAACGGGCAAACCGTACTGCACAATCTCCGGCTTTTGAGAAAAAAACAAGTAAGTCTTCTGAACGATCTCTTCTCTTTTTGTGTTGTGAATCATGCTCTTTTTGCTGAATGTTGCTAGGGAACGACTTAAGGCTTTGTTGGATTTTGCTTTAGGGCGCTCTTTAGAACCCACCTTTTTTAGAAACCTGAGTAGTTTCTTAGTTATAGACTGACTTCCCATTCCTCTTTTGTTTTCCGGATGTCAGAGATGTCTGGCAGCAGTTCCTCCCCTGAAAAGCCTGCTAAAAACCTCAACTCCGCCTGCTGAGGAGCTCTCCTCGGGCTCGGGGGCACCTAGTGTAAAAGAGGAAGGGGAAGTCAGTCTATAACTAAGAAACTACTCAGGTTTCTAAAAACAGGTGGGTTCTAAAGAGCGCCCTAAAGCAAAATCCAACAAAGCCTTAAGTCATTCCCTAGGAACATTCAGCAAAGAGAGCATGATTCACAACACAAAAAAGAGAGAGATCGTTTAGAAGACTTACTTGTTTTTTCTCAAAAGCCGGAGATTGTGCAGTACGGTTTGCCCGTTCCTTATGTTCGCAGCGGAGAAAAGAGCCCACGGTTGAATTCGGAGAACACTAATTTGAGCGATTCACAGAGATACTTTCAGGAAAGAAGGAGAAATTGCGAAAAAAGATTGAACAGTGAAAGCCTCGTCTTCTTATAGTCATGACCAGGGGACTCGTGACCTTTGGATCAAAGAAGAACCCGGATGAACGACAATGTCGGCTGCAAAAGAGGTCTGCCAATTTAAACAGACGGTTGAGATCAGCGCACTGTAAAAAAAGCCTCGACACGTCGATTCGTTTTCCTTTTTGGCGGGAACATGATGTATGTTGTGACAGTGTCGAACTTAGAAGAAACCCTAAAGATGATTTGATAGGCATTTAAACAGACGTGACTGTTGCGTGTCTCAAGACAAAACGCTTGAAAAATGGGTGAAAAACATTTCTCAGGCATCGGACGACCTCCAACAGAGCAAATCAGCACGCCATCTTTAATATAGTTCCCGGCACAAACTTGCACACTCGTTGGACCGAGAACTAGGGGACAGATGTTGATGGTGTTTTCAGGCACTATGATATTTAAGGCAGCACGACAAGGACAGAAGGGTAATTCCCTGACTGGTTGAGATCATCAAAGCCGACCCGGCCACTATACAGTAAGAGACCGAACACTTGATGATAGATGACCGACCACTTTAGTTCGGATGACCGAGCACTATAAAGTCGGCAGAACACTCTCAGCATAAAAGACTATCATGACCGACCTCATGGAGACCGACCAGACGAGCGAGATATGCTCAAGATAATGACACCCTATTCTTGCGGATAAGATAAGCAAATTATCCTACTCTCACAAGGAAATGAAGTCAGAATCCGAAAAGGAATAAGAAAAGAGAGGCAATATTAGACTAGGAATCCTTGCAAGAAGAGAAGACTGAGTTCAACTAGGATTTCTTATGCAAATAGGAGTCTGATTTCTATACTATTATAAATAGGAGGGCAGAGTATGTGTAAAAGGCATCAAAAATTAGTGATCAGAATCATCAAGCTCTGACTTGTAAAGCACAAAAAGATCTGAGAAATGTATTGGAGTAATAAAAAGTACATCCTGTTTGTGTCCGTGGACGTAGGTCGGATCCAAATCCACCGAACCACGTTAAATCTCCTTGTTGATTGGTGTGTTTATCTGTTCTTTTGCTAAGTTTGCCTTTGGTCCCCCATAACCAAACAAATTCACTATTGAAGGAGGATTTCCTCGGAGTGATATTCCCATATTACCCTGAGACCAAAATCCACCGTCAACAGTTGGCGCCGTCTGTGGGAACTGGACAAAAAGCAACTCGTGTAAGACAATGGCGGAAGGCGGAAACCACCAATCATCAGGAAACTCGGCACAGATTGGATGGAGAAGATCGAGGAGAACCTAAGGAAAGAAAGGAGGAAAATCAACCTTGCTAAAAACCATAGTAGACCGGTTGGAAAAGATAGAAGGAGCACACGACGAAGCCGGGACTAGCCGACGAAGGAACGAAATAGCAGAGGGAAAAAGAATTGTCGATACAAGTGAGGACGACAGACCCCGGAGAAGGGGCCCTACAGGGTAAAATCTGTAGTGGTTCAGGAAGACTCCCAAACCGAGGACATGTGGGAGGAAGAAGATGACAAATCGTCACCAAACTCCTCCTATAATAGCCCTCACGATGCCAGGAAAAAAAGGGAAAGAATATGACGAAAGAGTACGAGAAGATACCGACCTGAGAAGCACCACGCCCAAGACAACAGAAAAAAGGAAGTCACAAGAGGCGGCATGGAACCAAAGACAGCAGCATGAAATCTTGGCTGCGGGAGGAGCTGGTCAAATGGGGAGTATACCCCAATACAAACAGAGGGGATGTCCAGGACGGCAAAGATGAGTCCCCCCTCACAGAAGAAATAAAAACAGAGAAATTCCCGAAAAGATTCAGCATGCCAACCATGGCGCCATACAAAGGCCATACCGATCCCAAAACCCACATTGAAGGCTTCGTCCTACTAATGGAGGTACAAGGGGTAACAGGGGACGCCATCTGCAAAGTGTTCCCCCTAACTCTGGCCGGACCGGCCATTCTATGGTATAGAAGCCTAGCCCCAAGAAGCATCAGCAGCTTCGCACAACTGAGAAAGTCATTCATACGACACTTCAAAGGGGCTTGTGTCCCCAGAAAGACAATTGGAGAACTAAGGCTTATGAAACAAGGAGACGATGAACCTTTGAAGATATTTATTGAAAGATACCATAATATGGTACTCGAAGTCGGAGGGTATGAATCCCCCGAGGCCCTGGAAAGCTTGAAGGGAGCCTTGAAAATCGGGAGGCTATGGACCCACCTAAGGATCCAAGACACCCCGGACTACGCAACCGCCCTGGAGGTGGCCCGAAAATTCGTTTTGTTAGAGAACGAAGAGAAAGTATCCCGAAAAGGGAACACCATCAGAGAAAGGACCACGAGAGAGGGCGCCCCCCGCCGTGTAGAAAGAGAATCCAGAAGACCACCCCCGAAACACAAGGAGTTCAAACCACTGCACCGAGACAACCAAGAGAGAAGGTGCCGACCCAAGTAAACCATGTGGTCGGGGAAGATGCATACATTCCCCTAAAGAAACCACTGGGACAAATTGTCATGGAGATCCAGGGGAAAGGCCTCTTAGTAGAACCCGACCAAAGGAGATTCCCCCCGGACAAAAGGAACCAAAAGGCTTATTGCGTACACCACAACTCCAAGGGACATGCAACAGACGGATGTAAAGACCTGCGAGAACAAATGGAAGATCTAGCACGAAACGGGTATCTGAACAAATACATTGACCACGAGGTCATGACGGCCAGACAAAGAGCACGTGGCCGCCAAATCAATATCATCGCAGGAGGAAGAACACTGGCCGGAAACTCTAACCGGTCAAGGAAAGATTACAGCAGAACTCGAGGACTGGACGTCCTAGAAACAGAGCAGGTGACAGGACTTCAGGGAAACCGGTCGGTACCAATAATGTTTACTGATGAGGATACCCGAGGAGTAAATTTCCCTCATGACGATGCATTGATAATCAAGGCAGTAATCAGCGGGGCGGAGGTAGACAGAATCCTAGTGGACCCCGGAAGCGCAGTCGACATAATTTCCAGAGAAGCACTGGACGGCCTAGGGGTGGAGTATGCAACCCTGACCAATGATAGCACTCCCCTATACGGTTTCGGAGGATCAGC
The DNA here is from genome assembly GCA_019454045.1 of Zanthoxylum bungeanum. Classification (NCBI taxonomy): domain Eukaryota; kingdom Viridiplantae; phylum Streptophyta; class Magnoliopsida; order Sapindales; family Rutaceae; genus Zanthoxylum; species Zanthoxylum bungeanum. Next base: position 47,682 of record SKCR01021373.1, read on the forward strand.
CGTCATCCCCCTGGGAAGGATACAGTTGGCAATGACTGTCGGGACATATCCCGGACCCGGACAATCATGACAGACTTCACTGTAGTAGACTGCATGAGCAGTTACCAGGCCATCGTCGGGCGACCTTTCATGATGAAAACAAAGGCCGCGATGTCCTGCTACCACCTAAAACTGAAATTCCCCACCCGGGAGGGGATCGGAATCGTATGCGGAAGCCAGAAAACAGCTCGCAGCTGCTTCGCAACTCTCTCACGAGAGACTCTCTGCATCAAAGAAGATACCCGAAAACGACAAAGAAGCCTGGGTGAAGAAGAAGAAAAGAAGCCCTGGGCCCCGGCCAAACAAAAATGCCCGACTCGCTGCAGCCGAGGAGACAGAAGAAATAGAACTTTACGGCCAGGAAAAGGTATAAAGATAGGGGGAGGCCTGAGCAAATCTCTACGACAAGATCTGCTAGAATGCCTGAAAGGATACCCGGACGTCTTTGCCTGGGGATACAATGACATGCCTGGGATCGATCCAAGATTCATCAATCACCGCCTAGCAGTAGATCCATCTCGCAAACCGGTCAGGCAAAAGAGAAGGAACTTCAATCAAGAAAGGAGTAAAGCAATAGCGGCCGAGGTCGAGAAGTTACTAAATGTAGGTCTCATCAGGGAGGCAAGGTACCCGGATTGGGTATCAAACGTAGTGTTGGTCAGAAAAAACAATGGCAAGTGGCGAATGTGTGTCGATTTCACACGACCTAAACAAGGCGTGCCCAAAGGACAGCTTTCCTTTGCCGAACATAGACCAGCTAGTAGACACCACAGCCTGTCAAGGATTACTGAGCTTCATGGATGCTTTCTCCGGATACAACCAGGTCAAAATGTGCCCTGCAGACGAAGAGAAGACAACTTTCATCACAGATCAGGGACTTTACTGCTATAAAGTAATGCCCTTCGGGCTAAAAAATGCTGGGGCAACCTTCCAAAGGTTGGTAAACAAGGTTTTCAAACCACTCATCGGCATTACAATGCTAGTTTATGTCGATGACATGATAACAATGTCGAAAGAACCAAGCAACCACATGGACGACCTAAAAAGGACCTTCGAGCTTTTAAGAAGACACAACCTGAAACTCAATCCAGAAAAATGTACCTTCGGGGTAGCCTCAGGAAAGTTTTTAGGCTACATGGTGAGTGCCCGAGGTATCGAAGCAAACCCACAGAAGATCCAGGCAATACTGGCCCTAAAGTCTCCCAAGACAGTGAAAGAAGTACAAAGTCTGACTGGTAGAGTGGCTGCGCTCAATCGGTTCATATCACGAGCAACTGACAAATGCCACCCTTTCTTCAAAGTGATCCAAAAAGCAAAAAAGGATATCGACTGGACATCAGAGTGCGAAGAAGCCTTCCAGCAGTTAAAGCAGTATCTGGTGCAGCCCCCACTCCTGGCAAAACCACTCCCGGGAGAAACATTATACCTATACCTGGCTGTTTCGGACCGAGCAGTAAGTTCAGTACTAATACAAGAGACCGACAAGATCCAGAAACCTGTCTACTATATCAGCAAAGCCCTCCTAGACGCTGAAACCCGATATCCGGTACACGAACTGGTCGCCCTTTCATTAATTACGGCAGCTCGGAAATTGCGGCCTTACTTCCAGGCCCATCCTATCAAGGTATACACCGATCACCCCCTAAAACAAATTCTGCAGCGGCCGGAAGTTTCCGGCAGACTAGTAAAGTGGTCGGTAGAGCTAAGTGAACACGACATCACCTACCTCCCGAGAGCAGCAGTGAAAGGACAAGCCTTGGCGGATTTTGTCGCCGAATATACCGACCCCCAGACCCTGGCCATAGAAGAGGACAAATGGGAAATGTCTGTAGACGGTTCGGCCAGCACACAAGGCAATGGCGCGGGAATCATCCTAAAAAGCAACAAAGGAGAAGAAATCCTACTCGCCCTGAAATTCGCTTTCATAGCAACCAACAATGAAGCAGAATATGAAGCAATACTGGGCGGTTTGAGACTATGCACGGTACTGGGATCCAAAATGTGGTAGTAAGGAGTGACTCACAGTTAGCCATTCAGCAACTAAAGGAGCATTTCAAGCGAAAGAGCCTAGCATGATGGCCTATCTGACCGAAGTACAAAGTTAACAGGGAAGATGGGGGATGTACGCTTCGAACAAATCTCCCGAGAAGACAATTGTGAGGCAGACACACTGGCACGGCTCGCCTCTTCAACAAAAGCCGAACACCCCAGAATAATCCCTTTGATTTACATCCGGGAAAGGAGCGTGGGGGAATCTAAAGTAGAAGTTCTAGATAAAGAAAGCAAAGCATCATGGATGCAACCCATCAGAGAATATCTGGAAACAGGAGAAACACCAGGAGATAAAACGGAGGCCAGGAAGTTAAAATACAAAAGCACCAGATTTTCCCTAATCAACGGGGTACTTTACCGAAGAGGTTACTCATTCCCCCTCTTGAGATGTCTGGCAGAAGAAGAGGCAAATTATGTGCTCAGGGAGATACATACGGGCATCTGCGGGAGCCACGCCGGAGGTCGCTCAATTGCTTTCAAAGCCCTAAGACAAGGTTTCTACTGGCCGACCATGCACCAGGACGGCATAGAAGTAGCCCGAAAGTGCGAAGGATGTCAGAAAAACGCAAATCTCCACCACCAACCAGCCGAACAGTTAACTACGCTGCTCAGTCCCTGGCCGTTCGCCCAGTGGGGACTAGACATCATTGGGCCAATGCCACAGGGGAAAGGGCAGGCAAAATACGCCATCGTGGCCATAGACTATTTCACCAAATGGGTGGAGGCAGAGCCATTATCCACCATAACGGAGAAAAAAGCCACTGAATTCCTGAGGAAAAATATCGTCTGCCGATTCGGGATTCCCCGAGCCATCATCACTGACAACGGGAAGCAGTTTGACAGCAAAGGTTTCAGAAAACTCTGCGAGGACCTCCAAATTGCCCTAAGGTTCGCCACGCCAGCCCATCCCAAATCAAACGGACAAGTCGAAGCGACAACAAAACCATCAAGGCTAACCTGAAAGCTCGGCTTGGATCCAGCAAAGGCCTATGGGTCGAGGAACTACCAGAAGTACTATGGGCACACCGGACAACCTATAAGGATTCCACGGGAGAAACCCCGTTCTCCTTAGCATACGGATATGAAGCTGTCATCCCGGCAGAGATCGGGGTGACCTCCCACAGGGTTCAGCACTACGAGAGTAAACAGAATGAAGGACTTATCAGAAACCACCTCGACCTGATAGAAGAGAAGAGAGAGAGATCGGCCATAAAAACAGCAATCTACCAGCAAAGGATGGCCCGCTTCTACAATAAAAGGATTCGGACACGCACCTTCATCCCGGGCGACCTGGTGCTAAGAAAAGTCACCCTAAATACTCGAAAGCCAGAGGAAGGCTCCCTGGGCGCCAAATGGGAAGGGCCCTACAAGGTGGTAAAAGTGGTGAAGCCGGAGTGTACATCCTAGAACGGCTGGACGGCACAAGATTAAAAAAGCCATGGAACGCCGAGATGTTGAGAAATACTTCCAGTAAACTTTCCCTTCCTCCTATCTGCTTACGGCAAACAAATAAGGGACATGAATTCAAATACAGAGCCTCTCTCAAAATGACCCACAGAGAGTTGTAAGAAGGGCAGTATGTCCCCAGTATCAATAAAAACTTTTTTTTTTATCCGCTCTTCTAAAAATAAAAGTTTGCAAAAACCGCGGGGACATACTCAATGCAACAATCCGAACATAAAGAGAAAATGCCCTTGATTTCCAAACAGCTCGGGACTGGATCTATATTCCGCCGAGGTCATCTGGCTCGGGGTCGGGGTACGTCCCACCGAGTCAGCCCTTGGACTGGGGACGTAACATTCCCCCAGGTCCAAGTGCCTTTTTCATCTCGGGGTCGGGGTACTCCCACCGAGTCAGCCCTTCGACTGGGGACATAACATTCCCCCAGGTCCAAGTGCCTTTTTCAGCTCGGGGTCGGGTACGTCCCACCGAGTCAGCCCTTCGGACTGGGGACGTAACATTCCCCCAGGTCCAAGTGCTTTTTTCAGCTCGGGGTCGGGGTACGTCCCACCGAGTCAGCCCTTCGGACTGGGGACGTAACATTCCCCCAGGTCCAAGTGCCTTTTTCGGCTCGGGGTCGGGTTACGTCCCACCGAGTCATGCTCATTGGACTGGGGACGAGACATTCCCCCAGAACCAAGTATCTCTCTTGGCTCGGGTCCTCAGGGACATACTCGATGCATAGGATCCGTGAGAAGCATAGCACGGGGAGGGATGATACCCCCGTGGCGATTGCTTACTCTCCAGTGTTACCGAACATAAGGAGGAATATGCCCTTAATGTGTCGAGCACTCTTTGATCCTCACGTACCCGATGTAATGGATCCGTGGGAAAGCATAGCACGGGGGATAATGATACCCCCCGTGACGATTGCTAGCTCCAGTGATCCGGACCTAAGGAGGAATGTGCCCTTAGTATCCCGGACACTCTTTGATCCATTCATCATCCGGATCCGCGAGAGACACAGCACGGGGATGCGTTGTGCCCCTGTGGCGTGTGCCTACTCCAGCGTGGTAAGGAGGAGCCCTCATACAATACACAGGCTCCCCAGTGAACCGACGTGTAGAGGATGTGCCCTTACCATTCAAACGCTCTTCTGATCCGAATCCTGGTTCGCCGGGACACTGAATTGAAAGATTCAGAATTGTTTTTGGAGACCTCGGGCGGACGCTGTTTTGAGGCATCCATGTTGTTGTTTATGCTTGCAAAAACGTTTTTTGGGATAGGTGCTAAGTCACCCCCACCTTTTGATTTCATTTTCCAGAATCTTGTTTTTGTTTTTCGCCGGTCTGGCATAGGGACGCCCATGCCAGATTCGGTAGGGTTTCAAAGGTTGATTCACTTCCCTTCTGAATAAACCCCAGGGGTTAGTCGGCTCGGGGCTGGATTTCGTTCCGCCGAGGCCACTTGTTTATTCAGCTCGGGGTCGGGTTATATCCACCGAGTCAGCCCTTCGGACTGGGGACGTAACATTCCCTCAGGTCCAAGTGTCTTTCTCAGCTCGGGGTCGGGTTACGTCCCACCGAGTCATCCTCTTTGGACTGGGGAGGTAACATTCCCCCAGAGCCCAAGTCTTTCACTCAGCTCGGGGTCGGGTTACGTCCCACCGAGTCGGTTTCTTTGGACTGGGGAGGTAACATTCCCCCAGAGCCAAGTGTCTCACTCAGCTCGGGGTCGGGTTACGTCCCACCGAGTCAGTCTTCTTTGGATTGAGGAGGTAACATTCCCCCAGAGCCAAGTGTCTCACTCAGCTCGGGGTCGGGTTATGCCCCTCCGGCTCATGATTAAACCTCGAAGGGTCTCAAAGTGTTCGGATAACAGAAGCATAAAGAAAAGAGAAAAGAGATAAAAAGACACATAAATATATATATATATATATATGTCAAAATACAGTTTGAATTGTTATTACAAAAAGTTTAAGTGTACACAGGGCCCCGGTCGGGTTACCCTTTCTCATTCAGCCCGCACAGGGGCAGGAATTTCTTCCTCAGCCAGCTCAGACAGCGGGAGGATCGGCTCGACCTCGGAGGAGGAACTACGGCTTCAACCTCGGCAGCATGAGAGACCTCTGCTTCAGGGATGGGAGGAGGGATCTCAAGGCAGTCCTCACCAGGGCAGGAACATCAGGTCGTCCTTCTTGGGAAGCCCCAGAAGCCAGAACGACCGAAATCGGGTCGGGATCCATCACCTCCTCGGTAGGGGGAGGGAGCCACTTCCGGAACTCCTCCTCAGAAATATCCCCCTTACAAAAGCTGATGGCCGCATAAATAGGATCCATATTCAGACTTGGCAGCACCATCGGTATCAGTTCAGCACAGTCACCAACCCCCTCAAGGCGGATGGCCTCCTTCTCGGTCTCAAGATCGGCCTCTCTCTCCTCCAGCTCGGTCTCTTTCCTCTCAAGATCATCCCGAGCCCGTGCCATTTGCTCATCGTTGGCCTTCAATTTGGTTTCAACACTTGACACCTTCGCTTTCAAAACGCCAATCTCAGATTGGGCAGCCTTCAAATCCTCCCTAGCAGAGTCGGCAAGTTTTCGCTCCAACGCGGCAGCAGCCTTAAGAGCTTTGTTTATTTTGAAATTCTCAATTGCGGTCGACTCAAGGTTCTTTATCACCTCATCCCGATCAGCCAGTTTAGCCTCCAGTTCTGTAAGGCGATTCTGAAGTCTCTAGGCCTGACCACCCTCGGACAATATACTCAGAAGGAGATCCTTATTCTTCGCCATGAGGTAAGTAGCCTGCACGAAAACAAAGAAAGTCAAGATATGAGATGAAGAAGACCGAGAACCGAAATCAGAAAAAAGAAGAATAAAACTACCTTTGCCATTTGAGAGCTCATCTCGGTCACCACAGCTTCAGGAGAGATATCCTCATATCTCGAAACCTCCCCCGGGGGAATCACCTCGGCCAATTCATTAAAAGCCGGCACTAAATGGGAAGTAGCCTCCCGGATGCCTTCTCCCAAGTCATCCACCCCGAGGATCACGGAACCTTTCCGCTTCTTAGTAGAACCCTCGGAAGATTTTTTCCCCCGACGGACATCTTTCTTCTTGCCCGGGACAGGCTCCTCCTCCTCCCCCCCCAACTCAGCCTCCTCGGCCCCAAATTGACGCCTCCTTTTCCTAAAAGGCTTCGGCGGACTGATGAGACGAGCAGACCCCGATGACTGCACACCAGGAGAAGATAGACCCCGAGCAGCCGGCTGAACTTCCCCTGAGATACCCTCCCACCAGCCTCGGCAGGTTCAGGCTGTGCCCGGGAAGTTCCCGTTTCCACATGACCGGCCTTCTTCATAGTACCAGCCAACTTCTCAAGAAACTTCGGCCTCTTTGACATGCCTACAAAAAAGGGGGGAGAAGGAAATCAGGACCCGAGCATATAACAAAGACATCAAACACTATAAAACAAACAGAGAAGTCAAACTAAAACAGTCAGCAAACATCTACCTATCCGACCCGAGGCCTCCGAAGGGACAGTCCGAGTAAGGCCCGACTCAACAAAGGCCGCATCATTAACCAACTTCCTCCAGTGGGCAGCATACCCCCGAGCCCAACATACCCGCCTCCGGACCTGACGAGAAACCTTGGGAGCATCCCGCCAACAAGCTGGGAGGAATCAGAGAAGTTAGAAACCTAAGAAACTAAGAACGAGAAATAAAAAAAGGGGTATTAAACTCCTAACCTCCCGCCCTGAAGATGTCCGGACCGAGACGTCCTCCTCAAACGATCTCAGGACCCGACCCCAATCCCCAGTAGCCCAGAACCAAAGATCCTTGAAATTCTTGTTAGAGTCGGGGAGTTTCTGGACAACGTTGGACGAACTCTCATAAGCAGAGAGGTAATACCAACCGTAGTGGGTCTTTGGGTTAGACTTCAAACGATATAACCTCTTCACCTCTTCCAAAGAAGGTACACCTAAACCTGCCCGGTGCCAAACCACATATATGCCGGCCAGAATCCTCCAACTATTTAAACTCAATTGACAGGGGGCAATCTCCATCTCGGCCAGCATCCAAGCAAAATAACGTTGCATCGGCAGCCGTAGCCCACACTCGAAAAAGGCAGGAAGAAGTGCCACCGAGCCCTCGTCAGGTTGACTAGCGCGATCCATCGGGCCGGGAACTTCAAGGGCGATATCTATCGGAATATCATATCGCTGTCGAAGTAGTGCAAGGTCATTTTCAGTTATTTTGGAAGGACGGTTCATATCCAGAGCAGACGAGCCAAGATCACCGGGCTCTGGATCCTTCCGAGGAACCCTGTGATGGTAGGAATCTTGTTCGATCTCAGAAGGAGTAGGGGTAGTATCAAGGTCTTCTACACTAGGTGCCCCCGAGCCCGAGGAGAGCTCCTCAGCAGGGGGAGTTGAGGTTTTAGCAGGCTTTTCAGGGGAGGAACTGCTGCCAGACATCCGGAAAACAAAAGAGGAAGGGGAAGTCAGTCTCTAACTAAGAAACTACTCAGGTTTCTAAAAACAGGTGGGTTCTAAAGAGCGCCCTAAAGTAAAATCCAACAAAGCCTTAAGTCGTTCCCTAGCAACATTCAGCAAAGAGAGCATGATTCACAACACAAAAAGAGAAGAGATCGTTCAGAAGACTTACTTGTTTTTTCTCAAAAGCCGGAGATTGTGCAGTACGGTTTGCCCGTTCCTTATGTTCGCAGCGGAGAAAAGAGCCCACGTTGAATCCGAGAACACTAATTTGAGCGATTCACAGAGATACTTTCAGGAAAGAAGGAGAAATTGCGAAAAAAGATTGAACAGTGAAAGCCTCGTCTTCTTATAGTCATGACCAGGGGCTCGTGACCTTGGATCAAAGGAAGGAACCCGGATGAACGCCAGGTCGACTGCAAAAGAGGTCTGCCAAATTTAAACAGACGGTTGAGATCAGCGCACTGTAAAAACGCCTCTACACGGTCGATTCGTTTTCCTTTTTGGCGGGAACCATGACGGATGTTTGACAAGTGTCGAACTTAGAAGAAACCCTAAAGATGATTTGATAGGCATTTAAACAGACGTGACTGTTGCGTGTCTCAAGACAAAACGCTTGAAAAGGGGCGACAAAACATTTCTCAGCATCGGACCGACCTCCAACAGAGCAAATCAGCACGCCATCTTTATATAGTTCCCGGCACCAACTTGCACACTCGTTGGAACCGAGAACTAGGGGACAGATGTTGATGGTGTTTTCAGGCACTATGATATTTAAGGCAGCACGACAAGGACAGAAGGGTAATTCCCTGACTGGTTGAGATCATCAAAGCCGACCCGGCCACTATACAGTAAGAGACCGAACACTTGATGATAGATGACCGACCACTTTAGTTCGGATACCGAGCACTATAAAGTCGGCAGAAACACTCTCAGCATAAAAGACTATCATGACCGACCTCATGGAGACCGACCAAACGAGCGAGATATGCTCAAGATAATGACACCATATTCTTGCGGATAAGATAAGCAAATTATCCTACTCTCACAAGGAAATGAAGTCAGAATCCGAAAAGGAATAAGAAAAGAGAAGGCAATATTAGACTAGGAATCCTTGCAAGAAGAGAAGACTGAGTTCAACTAGGATTTCTTATGCAAATAGGAGTCTGATTTCTATACTATTATAAATAGGAGGGCAGAGTATGTGTAAAAGGGATCAAAAATTAGTGATCAGAATCATCAAGCTCTGATTTGTAAAAGCACAAAAAGATCTGAGAAACGTATTGGAGTAATAAAAAGTAGCATCTTGTTTCTGTCCGTGGACGTAGGTCGGACCAAATCCACCGAACCACGTTAAATCTCCTTGTTGATTGGTGTTTTATCTGTCTTTTGCTAAATTTGCCTTTGGTCCCCCATAACCAAACAAATTCACTATTGAAGGAGGATTTCCTCGGAGTGATATTCCCATATTACCCTGAGACCAAAATCCACCGTCAACAGATTATGCTTCAATTTCTTGGATGCTAGCACATTAAAAAAGAGTCAACAAAGGGATAAGGAAACTATCCTCTTGAGTTGGAATTCAAAGATCAATCTTGGAGCTAAACCATTCATACAAAAGAGAGCTGGGAGCACTAAACAAATGTTGGAAATTTTTGTTATCTCCACATCCATTGCCGATCAAAGTGAGTATTTCCGCAACTCTTTTGATTTTATTCACACACAAATCACTCTTAGATGATCTTGGAATGTTCTAGAACACTTACAATGGTATCAGAGCCTCCTAAATTTTAATTTGAAAATATAGGGTTCATGACTTTAAATTTGGGATTTTTGGCTTGGAGCTTAATTTACCTAAATTGTTGGTTGGGATATGTTTATATGATGTTCAATTGGATTTGTGCATTTTTGGAATTGTGAAAATTGATAGGATTAATTTTCCCCAAATATACCCTTGGCCGAATGCATGCCCTCATGGTGGAATTTTGAAATTTAACAATTGGATGTGTTGATGGCATGATAGAAATATTGGATGTTGATTTATTTAGATTGAAATCAAATTGAATGATTTTTGTATGCCTTTGCCGTGAGCCATGATGCATGTTATAAGATTGACTTTGCTTCAATTTGTGTTGGACATGAATTGGAAATTTAGAGCATGATTAATTGAATTAATTAGTGTTTTGGAAGCATTAGATTAATTAATTAATTATGGTAATTACACTTGAATTGAATTAATTTGTATTTGGAATAATGAGTTAATTTAATTTATTGTATTTGGGCTTAATGGGCTTGGTTGGGCCAAGTTTGGTTTAGCATAATTGGTTGGATCCAATTGGGCCTAAAATCATTTCCATAAAGTCCAAATATGATAATTGGGCCTTTAAAATTTTAATTGGGCCTAATGGGCCTAAATTGATTTTTGGCATAGGGTGATTCCTAATTGGGCCTTGGCATCTTGGGTTTGACCCATAATTACCAAAGCTCATGCCTAAAGAATTAATTAAAAGCCTATTGGACTTTAATTGAATTGTATTGGATACTAATTGGGCATTTGAGACCCATAAAGATTGGATTTGGAATCAAAGTCTAAAAGGTACTATTAAAAGTGTAATTATTTAATTTGGAATTAAATATGAATTAGTATTGAATATAATTTAAATTGGATTTGAAATTGTAGTTCGATATAATTCAAGAATACGTATTTTGAGTATTTATTCTTAAACTAGTTGGACTCGCGCAAATCAAATCGTTGTTTGAACATTGGATGATCATTAATCAAAGATTAATTAATTGGATTAGATTGATTGAATAACATGCTTTGTGTGAATACTTGGATGTATGAATGAATAATGTATATCAGATTGATATTAGAAGGGTGAGAGAAATTTTGGAAATTGTTGTAATAAATTTAGAATTTATTAAATTGGACATGCGTGTCCAACCTTTATCTCTTGACTCTTTGTAATTCTCTTCTCACCAATTCCCCTCAATGTAAATGAGGTTTCTTTAATGTATTATGTAATTGGGTAGAAGTTAGAATAATGTTAGTCGGGGAGTGGAAATGGAGAGATTTGTTCTAGGAAATGGAGAGATTTGTTCTAGGAACAATTTGCTGTATATCCATCAGCATATCATTATTAATTTTATCGTGGCTTATTATGCTTTTAGAATGCATGCTTAAGGGAGTATGATGAGACCTAATTAAAGATAATAAATTGGTTGTCAAATCGCGACAAAAACCCTCATTTTATATTAAACGTTTTCCTTCCATTGAGCGATTCTCTCTCAAGATCCAAGATTGGCATTGGTTTGTTGGCCAAAGTCAAGACCTTTGTCCATCGCGGATGTGTTTGAATCACGAAAGCTTTTTTAAATATCGTACGTCTTGGGCAAGTTGTGATTTGTTGGCCAAAGTCAATGTCACTTCTTGTTCATCGACCTCGATTACGAAGTTTTCCCACTGTCAATGGGTCATGCTTAACTAGAATCATTAAGATTGTTGAGCCAAAGCCAAGGCTTAGTTTATTTAGAGGAAAAGGTTAGGGAATATATTGGATATATTGGCATATATTTGATATATATTTCGGACTTGGAGGTCCACCTACTGGATCTAGGAATTGGATGGGATCCAATTGATCTTAGAGATCTACCTAGTTAAGTTTCATACAACTTGTTGGCCAAAGTCAAGGTCGTGTGTTATTTAACGGGATCCTAGCCCGCTAGGAAACTAGGTTTCCCGAGTACTCCACAGAGGATTAAAGGCTCGCCGAAAAATAGTGGGAGGCAAGTATTAAATTTGTAATTTCGTTTAACTACTTGCCAATACGCGCTCATTTTATTTTTAGTCATTAATAAATATATTAGTTGGACTAATATTCAATTGTTGTTTTAATTGAACAGTTGGACTGTATTCAAACTACTTCATTTATAGTTGGTTATACATAATTGGATTATAGTAATAAATACATTTGAATGTAACCGATCAATTGTAGTTGATTATATAGTTAGACTATAATAATCATTATATTCTAATGTACCCGAAATCGTTGATTGAATAGTTGGACTATTGGAATCAAGATAACTGAAATATTAGCGTTTAGAACATAATCCTGAGAGAAAATGTCTTTAAACGGCTCCAATTTTCAGATTGGGAATAGAACCTCAGGATAGTCCTGGGAGCCGAGAAGTTACTTTATTAGACAGAGTGACATATCGGGCCTGAGCCCGGAGTTGAGAAAATAGTGGAGCATGAGCTTTGGAAGACTCATGGTGATGATAAATTTAGTACTCAATCTGTTATGCTTGCCGCAATGACTCTTTAATTCCGTCTTCAGAACTAAGGATTAGATCCTTATACCATGATGTTGAAATTAAAGGATCTTCGTAGATCTAACTTTAGATCTTAGAAGTATGAAATGCAAAAGAAGCTCTTTCGCTTGCGTATGTTAGAAGGTACGTCTTTTGAACACTAGGTGTCACAGATGATTGCTGACATAGAACAGCTAGGTTAGCTGGGCGTTACCTACGAGGACGAGACTTCCAAAGATTTGATCTTATAGTCTCTGCCCGAAAGCTGGGGCAGGTTCATTAAGAACCAAGAGAAAACTCTTGGAGAGTTGATGGCTATGCTCAAGGAGGCAGAGCCAGAGCTTCTAAAAAGGGGCAAAGGCAAAATCGTCACAGTCTTCTGGGAAGACAAATGACATATCCCAAGATGTCTGCCTAAACTGTGGCAAACGAAGTCATTGGATGCGTGACTGCCGTATAGACAAAGCAGACATGAAGGAAGTGAATGCGGGCAAGGCTTCGACTTCAAGAATGTTTTTAATAAACATTACCACTACCAGTTTAAAAATTGGATTTTTGATACTGGATGTGGAACATACATATGTACTGATGTGCGGGATCTGCTGATGAGCATGATACTGACTTCAGATGAAATCGACCTATGAGTCGGAAACAGGACATGAGTCATTGTTTTGGCCGTAGAAACCTAAGTTTTGGAACTGCCCTTTGGCCATGTACTTAAATTAGGAGACTGTTATAATATATCTAGTTTGACTAAGAACATTATCTCTGTATCTAGTTTAACCCGTTGTGGGTATACATTTATATTCTAATACACTAAGTGTTTTGTTTATAAAGATGATATTGAGATAAGCACATTAGATGTGAATAACAGTATTTATATTTAGAATATAAATGAATCTCAAACATATAATATGACAAACAAAAGCTCAAACTGAATAAATCAGTTGAGACTTAAAAATGGCATTGTTGTCTGGGAGACATTAACAAGACTCGTATATCCACACTTTTGAAGAGTGGATACTAGGACGGATTTGATTCTAATTCAAATGATGTCTACGAATCTAGTTTATTAGGCAAAATGCCTAAAACACCTTTTACCTGTTGCCACGATTAAATCCATTCGGATAATGCTTGCAACAGCTACATGTTTCATTTATGAAATATGGCAGCTGGACGTCAAAACCGCTTTCCTTAAATGGAAACCTTTTTGGAGGATGTTATTACAACTACCTGACGGTTTTGTCGTACCAAAAACATGCAAACAAGGTTTGGAAGTTAAATCGATTCATTTATAGATTGAAGCAAGCATTGCGTTCTTGGAACTAACATTTTGATAAGATCATAATGGTATATGATTTCATTCAAAACGATAAAGATTCTTGTGTATATAAGAAGGTTAGTGAGAGCGCACTGACAGTGACTGTCCAATATAATGATGATATATTATTTCTTGGAAATGACATTCCCATAATACAATCGGTGAACTCTTGGCTTTCATGAAAATTCTCCGTAAACTACTTGGGAGAGGCAACCTTTATTCTAGGAATAAGGATCTACTGGGTTAGATCTAAAAGTTGTTGGCACTCTCCGAGAACTCGTACATTGAAAGACATGTACGTGACCTGGTGTCTCATATGCTTTGAGCATATGGAGTCACAATCAGGCCAATCCAGGTGATGGTCACTGGATTGATGTTAAGAACATCCTTAAGTATCTTAGACGAACTAAGGATGTGTTCTAAAATATGGGGAAAGGAGAACTTGAGGTAACCAGGTTCACCGCTGTAAGTTTCCAAACCGATGAAAACGACTGTAAGTCCCAATAAGGGTACGTATTTAGTTTGAATAATGGAACAGTGAGCTGGAAATCTTCCAAGCAAGATAATGTTGCCGAATAAACAACAAGAGCGTAACATTGCTGCAGCTGAGGCAGCAAAAGAAGCATTTTTGGATCTATATAATCCTAATTGGATTAGGTATAGTTCTGTTAGCAACTAAGCTGGGCTACAACACAGGCTAAAGAACTGTGGTCTCATCAACGATCCAAGTATGTGCTTCGACGGTTTTATCTGATTCGTGAGATCATACATCATGGCGATGTGATGATCGAATAAATCGCATCAGATGATAACCTTGAAAATCCGCTGACGAAAGCTGTTTCTCAGCAGAAATTTGAGCAACATGTACATAGTAAGGTGTTAGACACTTGAGTGATTGGCTATAGGCCAAATGGGAGATTGTTGGATAATTATGACCCATAGCATCACTATTTGTATAGAACATGGCGTTGTTGTACAAACTAACTATGTGACAAAGGAAATTGCTCTTTTATCATTTGTAATTTGATTACCTGGATATATAAATGATAAAAGTCCATATGATTAGTACCGGATTAATAATATATGAGACATTATTAATCCACGGAAGGTTTAATCATTAAATATCCCTAGTCGTAGTATTATCGAGGCTGGACATCGATAATGCGAAATAGGCTAGTATTACACTTGTGCGTGTTATGGAAGCGTAACAACATAATTTTCATATATTTGGGTATTGGATACTCATGCAGGTGTAATATGAGGTTCTGTTTACCGATGGTACGGAAACGGCTTCGCTCTGGATAGACCCCTCAAAATCCCATTGGTAGTATGACTATGTGTCTATGTGAATCTGAATCAGGGTAGGTATATTTGGTCTTAACCTGAGACTTGCATCGCTAATACTTGCGACAATCAGTATACTTTGGTTTTGGTAGTCCGGGGCTTTAACAGGTTCTGTGTACGCCTCTTCTATGTATATTGAGAATCGTAGTGTATTGGGTGTGATGTCAAGATGGAAGTATCACTTCAGTCATATGGAGATGATGATCATGCAGGATACAGAACTGATACTCTTGTATGCTGCAGCTATCGGGATAATATGACAAGGTCATGATTATCCGATTATAGAGACTAGTTGCTAGTGATCCGATATATGCTTCGTACGGGGCAGCCATAATTCCAGTCCCAGGCCTAGCTTGTGACATCTGATACTGGATCGTAATACGCAATACTACGTATACTACGCCTGACAAAGATTATATATTCCTTTAAAGAATATTTCTGGAGAATTGGGTAGGCACGGTGTTTTGCTAGAAGCCAACCATGTCTTGTAAATCGGTAAGAACGTGGTACGAGGTACGCGTGTGTTCGGATAGACCGACGACCGGATTTACTGCCAACATATCCACGGATCTCATGGGTCGCTTCCCGAAGATTCACCGATGATGTATGACTCGAGCATAATTAATCTAGGATTAATTATGAGAGAGAGAAAATTAATCTAGGATTAATTACGGCAAGAATTTATCTGGGATAAAATTCGAATTGTAGAAAGAGAACGATTAATTTGGAATTAATCGATTAAGTAATATATTCGATATATTAAATGAAATTAGATTTCAAAGCGGAATTAAAATTGGATTTTAATTCGGGCGAACGAATTAATTTAGAATTAATTCGCGAGCGACTTTCGTAATAATTTTGCGAGACATTATTATTTAATTAAATTTGATTTAATTAAGTCGCAACAGAATATTCGTTAATTCGGAATTAACGAACCCGAGTCCGAAATATGTTTAGCGGGCCCACTCGGATTTTGAATTAAGGTGGGGCCCACCTAGTCACATCACTTGTCAACTTTATCACTTTAAGTTGATAGAAGTTGGTATTGGTTGGTAACTTGTAAATTACACAAGTTTGATTTGTGAAAGACTTTTTACCCAACTTGATTTTGTAAATGGTTTTTTGATTTTTGAAATCAAATATACAAAAAACAAAATCAAAAACAACACAAGTAACACATCATCATCTCTCTCTCTCCCTTACCCAAGGCCGAATCTCTCCTCTTTTTTTTCTCTCAAAGTGGCGTGAACCTAGGGTTCATGTGCTATTGATTATGCTTCAAATTCTTGGATGCTAGCACATTAAAAGAGTCAACAAAGGTGATAGGGAAACTATCCCATTGAGTTTGGAATTCAAAGATCAAGCTTGGAGCTAAACCATTCATACAAAGGAGAGCTTGGAGCTGTGGGACACATGATCTGGGGCGACGCATGCTGTCCCGGGCTCGCGGCCCTGTCGGGAGTACGGAGTAGCCACGGGGGACTAAACCGGAGAATAATGGAGTCGGCACCCGGTGTGAATCGGGAAAATGAGATTTAAGGCCGCACTCACCCCTCGCAAGGGAAGACCTCAAACCGTTGGGTTCGGAATGGTCCCTTACTTATGTCACTTGTAATGAAAGGATTTGTGTAATAATTTAATCAGGCCTAAGTAACACTTATTTCCAAGAGTATCATGCTTCTAAATCCACATGCATGAAATTAATCATCACAACATGCAACATCACATGGCAATCTCACGAACATTTCTCAATCATATGATAGGGAAAACTAAGAACAACCTAATCATGCTTGAGTACTATCTCATGAATATATTAACCAAATAACATGCTAACAGCCTAATCATGCTTGAATATCATCCCAAGAGCACATCGAATGGATAAATGCAGGAATACAAATAATATGATTGGCTACATAATGCAAGGGAGATCACCCAAAAGGAAGTTGTGCATGAAATATGATGAGACAGACTTAGTTCAGTGTGTGCGCGTTCGTGTAGCGTTCGTAAACGCGTTCGAACGGTAAACAGAAGGTTCGCGTTCGTGTAGCGTTTGATAACGCGTTCGAACGGATTCAGACCTGATGAAACAAAATGCATGCGCGTTCGAGTAGCGTTTGTAAAACTCGTTCGAACGGGAAACAGAAGGTTCGCGTTTGTATAGCGTTCGATAACGCGTTCGAACGGGAACAGACCTGATGCACAAAATGTGATGCAATACATACATAAAAAGCAAATGGCGAAATACGAAGCGCAGCGAAGCATCGTGGCGAAGGATTTTAACCTCTTCAATTAGAGGACCTTTCATCGCACTTACTAAGCCCATGCGTTTATCTCAATGCATATAAAAAATAAAGACAATAACCTTAGACTTCATGTACCCGATTGAACACATCTTACATTCAACCGAATATACGTTAATCGGCACGGCAAAACATCATGGTAAAGGATTTTAACCTCTTCAATTAGAGGACCTTTCATCGCACTTACTAAGCCCATGCGCTCGATCACATCATGCATACAAGAATAAAGACAATCATATCAAACTTAGTATATCCGATTGAACATATCTTAAATCCAACCGAACACACATCAACCGGCGCGGCAAAATATTGTGGTAAAGGATTTTAACCCCTCCAAATAGGGGACCTTTAATCCGACTTACTAAGCCCATGCGCTCGATTGTATCATACATACAAAAGTAACATGCAGAATTCAAATAACGAAAAATAAATAAATCAAAGCAACATAAAACAAAAGAATGTGTCGTTTACTCAAGTGGTACGTGGAGTTGTATCCCGAGTAAAGATCATACTACCGTCCATTCGGAATCGGCTATGAAATTTATGTCCGGGTTTCCATCCTATATACCACAAGAGGCGACACATTTTCCATTTCATTCAAGCCACAACATGCATCCACAAACGACTCTCATGCGAATAGAATTCAATAAACAATCAAAAGACGAATATAAACTAATGAGAAAAGTGTCATCAGGTCTAACCTTTTAAATCACCTCTCGGATGTACGGTACACGATCTTCGGAAGGGTGGATGCTCCGTAACTCTTCCGGTTCACTGGTTCACTACTCTCGTTCGTTGTCTTACTATTTTGAGTCGTCGTTCTCTATCTTTTGCTGCTGCTTTTGACTCCGATTCGCTGTCGTTTTGCCACTGTTCTGCTGCTGTATTTTAGTTACTGATCTTGGGATGTTTTGGCTACTGTTTTGGGTGTGATTTTCGGTGGTGTTATGGTGTGGTTCGGGGGCTGTTTTATGTGTGTGTTTAGGGCTGCTGTATGGGCTGTTTTTCAGTGATACATGGTTGCTAAATGGAGGTCTGGTTTTCGGTGATTAGGGGAAGGGGATGAAGATAATTTTTGTGTTATTTCTTTGAAGTATGAGTGAACTTCTAGGGTTTCTGTGTGTGTTGTGATTTTCGTGTGAGTTGTGTGTATATTATGTGTATGAGCTAGTCGAGTGCATGTCTTGGTTAGGGGTTGCTTATATAGAGAAAAGTTAGGGCTACTCATTGTCTCACAAGGAAGGGATTTTGGCATTAAAAGGAGGATTTGATTTGGTATTCAACAAGGAAAGGATTAGATTGAGGGGGGACAAATTTTGGCTAGATTATGAATACAAAATATTTAATTTGTTATAATTGATTTTAATTAGGCATGACATCTTTTTAATTTAGTATGTGATTTTGTTTAGTTAGGAAGGAATCTTGTGTAATTGGTGGGTGAATATCTTAATTAAGGAATTAAAATATTTGATTGATTTTAATATTTATTTTAATTTGGTATGTGATTTTTAGATTTGTTTTGATTTCACCATGTGTTAAATATGTGTTTTAAGTGGGCTTGGGCGTGTGGGCCAAGGCTTGGGCGAATTGGGCTCGATGTGAGGCTAGCAGCAAAACCAGAATTACCGACACCGTTCGAACGCCTCTTCGAACGCGGCACGAACGCCCGCAATCTGTTTGGCGTTCGAACGTATACACGAACGCAGCACGAACTAAAACAGTGAACCTTGTTTATTCTGAATTTCCCCTTCCGATGTCCGTTTTCCGTGACCTCCGTGACTTAAAAGGTAATGTCTCCAAATGAGACTCATCATAGGGACTTATATGCAAAAATGCAGTGCCTACAGGAGCACTACACAAAGGTTGAAAATTTTTGTTATCTCCACATCCCATTGCAGATCAAAATGAGTATTTCCACAACTCTTTTGATTTTATTCACATACAAATCACTCTTAGATGATCTTGGAATGTTCTAGGAACACTTACACCCCTATCAGATATGGTTCGGTAGAAATCCAAGTCTTAAGTATTTAAAGATTTGGGGTTGTCCTGAATACGTAAGAATTACGCAGCGGGATAAACTAGCACCCAGAGGGTATAAATGTAGGTTCGTTGGATATCCTGATAATTCAATGGGATATCAATTCTACGATTCCGAGCAACGAAATGTATTTGTTGTTCGCTTTGCAACTTTTCTTGAAAATCAATTTTTGAGAGAAAGTGGGAATTGTAGAGAGATTAAACTTGATGAGTTTGATCCCAACAGTAAAGAACCTGAGATGGAACCAGAGATCCAACTAGGTGAAGGATCTACAACACAGGTTCTACGTAAGTCGAATAGAATATCAAGGCCTCATGAGAGACTGTTTTTAACATCTGATGTGAGCCTTGATGTTCTTCTCTTGGAGGAAACGGATCCGACTATGTATAAGGAATCGATATTGGATATCGATTCGGGAAAATGGCAGGAAGCCGTGAAATCCAAAATGGATTCAATGCATGCCAATCAAGTCTGAGACTTAGTTGAACTTCCTGAAGGAGTTAAACCTATTGGCTGTAAATGGGTTTACAAAAGGAAGCGAGGGCCCGATGGAAATGTGGAAACCTTTAAGGCCCGACTGGTAGCGAAAGGTTACACTCAACGTCCTGGGATTGACTATGAGAAAATTTTTTCACCAGTAGCCATGCTAAAATCTATTAGGATTCTTTTAGCCATTGCTGCATATCACGACTATGAGATATGGCAGATGGATGTGAAAACCGCTTTCCTAAATGGATTCTTGGAAGAGGATATCTATATGAAACAACCAGAGGGTTTTGTATCCAGTGAGACTTCAAACTTGGTTTGTAAGCTCCAAAAGTCTATTTATGGACTTAAACAGGCATCCCGAAGTTGGAATCATCATTTTGATGAGATAATTAGATTATCTCGATTCATCAAAAACGAGGAAGAACCGTGTGTTTATAAGAAAGTTAGTGGGAGCATGATAGTTTTCCTAGTCTTGTATGTAGATGACATCTTTATTATAGGAAATGATATAGGGATGATGTAAAGTGTGAAAGCCTACCTTTGCAAGAACTTCTCCATGAAAGATATGGGTGAAGCTTCCTATATACTAGGTATAAGGCTCTACCGAGATAAAGTCAGGAAGCTTATAGTGTTGTCACAATCGACGTACATAGACAAGATGTTAGAAATGTACAGTTTTACCAACTGCAAGGCAGCAAATGTACCTTTCCGATACGACATACATCTTTCGAAGAAAATGACACCTCAAACTGAGGAAGAGAGAGTTAGGATGTCTAACTTGCCATATGCTTCTTGTATTGGAAGCATAATGTATGTTATGTTATGTACTAGACCTGACATCAGTTTCGGCGTCAATGTGACCAGCCGATATCAATCTGATCCAGGTAATAATCATTGGACAGCGATGAAACATATCATAAAATATCTTAAAGGCACCAAGGATAAGTTTCTGATATATGGAGAAGATGAGCTACAAGTTAAAGGTTATACAGACTCCGACTTCCAGGGAGATCCAGATGATAGAAAATCTACATCATGATACATATTTACCCTTAACGGTGGTGCAATTAGTTGGCGTTGTTCAAAGCAAGGCTCAACAGCTGATTCCACCACTGAGGCGGAATTTATAGCGGCTTCAGAAGCTGTTTGGATTAGAAATTTTATCACAGAACTTGGCGTTGTGCCTAGCATTGCAGATTCGATCCCGTTATACTGTGATAATAACAGAGCCATCGCGCAGGCTAAGGAGCCGATGGCGCATTCCAAGTTTAAACACGTGGAAAGAAAATACCGCGTAATTAGAGAGATAATTGAACGAAAACACATTGTGGTCATGAAGGTTTAAGGACAATACAATATAGCAGACCCGCTTACAAAGGCCTTACCTCCTAAGTTATTCGATAAACATGTGGAGGAGATGAGACTACGGTACCATCCAGATTGGCACTAAGCAAGTGGGAGTTTGATGGAGTTGGTGCTTGAAGTGCCAATTCGATTTGTATATTTTATTATTTATTAATAAAATAACTATATTTTTCATTTCATACATTATAATGGTATTGTCATTACGCGTATTAAATTGATGTATCGATATGCTAAGAATGACATCGACCTTAGAATAGTCTTGACACTAGGTGTAAATTATTCTTAA
This sequence comes from Zanthoxylum bungeanum, assembly GCA_019454045.1. Taxonomy (NCBI): domain Eukaryota; kingdom Viridiplantae; phylum Streptophyta; class Magnoliopsida; order Sapindales; family Rutaceae; genus Zanthoxylum; species Zanthoxylum bungeanum. The sequence continues at coordinate 69,160 of SKCR01021373.1, forward strand.
AGTAAATATTCTTAGTCGTTGGTTTTGGAATACGGTCGAATTCCTATAACCTATAAGACTAGCACATGTCGTATATTGGAATTGGAGTTCCAATGGTTTAACGCGATGTACCATGAGTTTTGGAAACTCGTATAGACATGTGGGTATTCATTTGAGTGAATAGTGAATGACTCATAGGTGATTCCTAATAGTTGGAAGTACACACCACCGTCAATATGAATCTCCTCGAGTCGAGTAGCATATGTAATCCTTTGACTATATGATAACATTGATTTTGTGTGAGATCCTCCACACTTAGATTTCATGTATGTCAGAAACCTTTCATGGTCTGGCCTCTAGATGTTCATTGGGTGTGGACCGATGCACTCAGTAATCAAGTGCGAAGCAAGATAGGATCTGCCAGCCCATATGTTTACCATAAGGGGTTTAGGTATCCATGTGAGTTAAGTCATGATTCTTAAAGACTTTGGCCAAAGCCGATCACCTATGGTGGATCGCATCAATTCTAAAGAATCATGGACATGTCGACATGAGATGTGCGCCTTGGAAACTTGCGGTATATTCTATGTTTCCTAAGCACAACTCAGATAGCCTACGACGGAGGGATTGTTAAACATATGTAATGACCTCGACTTGTATAGTTCAGAAAGGTCATTCGTGTTCTTCTCGAATTCGGAGGTGGCCGAATTGCATACATATTAGCTAGGCTTATATGACGAACGTGTCTGAACTTAGAGAGTCCCAATATGAAGTGTACTCGTTGAGCACTTGAGTAGCCGATTATTTTTTGATAAAAGATAATATTCGATATTATAATTATCAACTATAATAATCAAGTGTTATTGGATAACATTGATTATTTACTTTGACCTAATTGAATTAATGGATTAATTCAATAATTACATATGGGCTTAATTGTAAAATCATAATTATCTCTACCATTTGAGGATATTATGGTAATTGTAAGTATGCAATAATATGTGGTTTTGGCTTGATTTAATTGGATTAAATCAAGGTGGCCAACATTAACTAATCCATTTCCTAATCATTGGCTTGATTTAATTGGATTAAATCTAAGTGGGAGACAATGGAGATTAGTCACACCTAATTATACATATTTGGACAAATTAGATTAAGCCCACTTAAAAGTTGATTACAACTTTTATTAATTAAAAATTGCCTAAGTTTTGCTATAAATAGCAAGCTTTAGGAATGTTTTAATTACAAGTTCAAATACAAGCATAAGCAAATTCTTGAGAGATTAGCCTAAGTTAGGGAAGTGTTTAGAGAAGCTTGTGAGGTCTCTACAACATTTCATTTAGGAGAAATCAAGATTGGATCTTGAAGTAAAGCTTGGAAGTATTGGAAACAAGATTGGATCTTGAAGTCAAGCTTGCACACCTTGGAGGTTCTCCAACAATTTCAACAAGGAGAAGTAGATTGGATCTTGCATCAAGCTTACTAGGTAATGTTTGATCTTCTCCAAAGCTATGTTTATTTGTGTATTAGATGCATGATCACATAGCTTAATGTTGAATAAGGCTAATCAAATTGTGTTAGGATACTTTAGAAGTATAAACACAAAATGATTGTAATTAGGTCAAAGATGTTCATGTTGGACAAGGAATAATTAATTAGAGTTTGGAACTCTATATTAAAGCTTAGAGCTATGGCTACCATTCTAGATTCACTTGACCACCTTTAGGTGGACTAGAATTGTTCATGAGACATTTCTAATTGGGATTCTGAAATGGTTTGTGTATTGGATTCAAAATTTACACAAATGCGTATTTAGAATAAATTTATGTTTTTGGAAAAATATTTGATATTTTGAAAAACTTGATATTTATTCTATAACATGTGTTTATGTTGGTTTTGAAATTAAAAATTATTTTAGGTGTTTTTGAAGTGTTTATGGAAGACCAGAAGTAATTAGGGTAATAGACCTTAATTGCATCAGCTTTCTAGAAATTCCAGAGTGCTGTGAATTTGAAATGAAAAGAAGCAGCAAACAAAAACATTAAAAAAAAGAGGTGGTTGCGCGCTACAGTGCCGCGCACTGTAGCGCGTACTGTTAAATAATCTAAAATTACACTCATACTTGATATCCATGGGTTAGACCCATTTTCGTTGCCCGGGGCACCGATCCGACCCTAGGGGTTCCACAAATGCCCCAACAGTAAAGAACTTCCAAAGCTTCTCTACACACTTCTTTTACTTATGCTAATATCTCTAATTCTTGATTGCTTTATCTTTCTCAAGCTTAACTTTCTTAAGCTTAATAAAAAACTTGCTCAACCTTGCCTTTTATAGTGAAACTTATGTAACTTTTAATTAATAAAATTTTTAATCAACTTTTAGGTGGGCTTAACCAATTTGTCAAAATATGTATAATTAGGTGTAACTAATCACCTTTATCTACCACTTTGATTTAATCTAATTAAATCAAGACAAAGTTTAACCAATTAACTAGTTCATTGTCTACCACTTTGATTTAATCCAATTAAATCAAGCCAAATACACATATTATTATATATTTTATAATTACCAAAATATCCTCCAATGGTATAGATATTTATAAAATTACAACAAAGCCCTTGTGTGATTTTGGATTAACCCAATTAATCCAATTGGGTCAAAGTAAATAATTAATATAATCCAATAACACTTAATTATTTTAATTGATAGTTATAATATCAAATATTATTTTTTTTTCAAACATTATCGGCTACCCAAGTACTCCATGAGTACACTTCATATTGTGAGACTCTCTAAGTTCAGACACGTTCGTCATATAAGCCTAGCTCATATGTACTTAATTCAGCCACCTCCAATTCGCAAAGTGCATAAACGACATTTCTAAACTATACAAGTCGAGATCATTACATATGTTTAAGAATCCCTCTGTCATAGGTTATCCGAGTTATGCTCAGGAAACATAGATTACACCGTCAAGTTTCTGAGGCGCATATATCATATTGTCGATATGTCTACGATTCTTTAGAACTAATCAAAACACCATTTCTGATATATGTGATCCACCCTAGGTGATTGACTTTGGCCAGAGTTTTAAGAATCATGACTTACTCACATGGATACTTAAACCCCTTATGGTATACATATAAGTCGACCGATCCTATCTTGATACGCACTTGATTAACGAGTGTATCGGTCCACACCCAACGAATATCTAGTGATTAGACCATGAAAAGTCTCTGACATATATGGAATAAAAGTGTGGAGGATCACACATAAAATCAATGTTATTCTATAGTCAAAGGATCACATATACTACTCGACTCGAGGAGATTCCTATTGACGATGATGTATACTTCTAACTATTAGGAATCACCTGTGAGTCATTCAGTATTCGCTCCAACGAATACCCACATGTCTATACGAGCTTCCATTGTTCATAGTACATCGGGTTAAACCATTGGAACTTCAATTCCAATATATTCAAAACCAATGACTAAGAATATTTACTTTAAGAATAGTTTATAATAGTAATATTATCTCAATTTCGGACCATCCAGTGTCTAATATTACTACATGACTATTCTAAGATCGATGTCATTCTCAGCATATTTATATATCAATTTAAAATGCATAATGACATTACCATTTACAAGGTTAAAATGAAAATGTAATAAAATATAATGTACAATACATTATTCAGATTGACGCTCAAAACACAAACTCTAACACTTATGACCACCACGGCGATAACCATGCCCTCTGCGTCCTCTCATACTTTCTCGACCACATCTATTGTTTGTGTGTGTATTTGAATTTTCTTCTGGGAATGGCTTAGAACCAATTGGCTGTGACTCGTGATTTTCATAAGTAGCTCATTGTTTTGTTCAGCAACTAAGAGGCAAGATATCAAATCTGAGTATTTTCTGAAGCGACGCTCCTGATATTGTTGTTGCAGAATCATATTTGATGCATGAAAGGTAGTGAGTGTTATTTCAAGCACGTCTTATTCAGTGATATTTCCACCATAATTTTAGCCGTGAGGTGATGCGAAATAGCTCTGAGTTGTAGTCCGAAACCTTTTAGAAGTCATGCAACCTCAAATTTTCCCACTCATATTTCGTTATAGGGAGGAAGATATTCATTTAATGGTAATATCTCTCTTTCATGTTATTACATAAGATCAATGAATCTTCTATTGTCAGGTATTGAACTTCTAGCTCTCATGCAGATGATGGCGAAGGAAAATCATAGCCTTTGACTTATCCTGCGGGGACATTTGATTTTCTTGGCTTATGGTACCTTCCAGGCCCATAGCTTGCAGGTGCATTTTGGCATCCAAAACCCATGAGAGATAGCTTCTTCCGGAAACTTCAAGTGGAAGAATTTATAGGTTTATAAGACTTGGCATTTTCAAGGTTCCTTGTAATTATAAAAGGAAATATAAATATCATAATTATAAATATATTATACAAAAATAATTACGATGTAAAAAGAATGTCATGTATATATTTATAATTTCAAATTCATAAATATAATATTGTAGATTCAGAACTTCAGGTTCTATGGTACATCTAATTGATTGAGGTTAACACTTCACGTTCTTTAATTGAAGTGTCATTATAAAATTCGGGTTCTATAATTATTTTATAGATCTAGAACTACAAATTCTAATTTAATAATTAATTAATGAGTATAGAACTTCGGGTTCTAATTTACCACTTATAGTTAATCATAATTATGAAAGAAACTAAAATAATTATAAAATTAAAAAAAATACAGTTTTTATTTTCTGATGTGAAAGATCCAAATTAATGGGAACCATAGAGCATTCTCATAAAAACAATTAAAGTGTTAAACTAATAACATAAGTACAATTAAGGTATTAATAACAAAAAAACATAACATAGTGAATTAGAATAGTGGGTTCTAATTTTAAGATTGAATCGAGAATTTCTGATTCTGATTTATTTATACTACAAAATTTCAAATTATAATATTAATAAAAATTAGACCGAAGGCAATCAAGGCCACTTTTATGCTAAAATACACATTAATCAAATAAGCTTTACCCAATGAGAACAATAATAAGGTTTCATCGTCAGATGGATGCAAAAGCCAAATTCATTCACCTGACAGTGGCTGATTCCAATTCAAGCTTGCCATATATTAAATCAATGAAGACCAACCAAAGGCTTCGGGCCTCGTTGGTTCATGCAAGCAAATCACGCAAGAAAAGACATTGAGAACATGTATTGAGTTCGAATTGATTTGAAAAATTGCCAAGCCAACAACCCACAAATGGCGAATCATGCTATTACATGAGTTTTGATTTGTCGAAAAACCAAAGCCAACAACTTCTGAGTGAATAAGAAGCGCATCAATGAATTCATGGTCACAATATTATATGATTCGACTTTATACTGGCTTCAGGCCTTGTGTACATTTCTTGACTTATCCGTGGATCAACTTTTGTTATCATTAGCCTTCGAGAAGCCTAAACTTCTAGATATAACATACGTCATATGATCTAGACCACTAGAAGCACACCTTCAGTAACAACACATGTCATATGACCTCAGCACAGGTCAGCCTGCAATCACATGGGCGGGTCGAGTTCCCGAGGTGGATGATACTCTTCAAAGTTATGTCCAACTCTTTCAACCAGGTCGGACTCGACTAATAAAGACCCCTCAGGTCGGTTTCCGCAAATCCTCAAATACCCCCAAATCCATCACTTATTCATTAGATCGGGTCAGCATGATAACTCACTTCATTCTCTGCCCTTGGGAGAACTCCTCTATATCACAAGGTTGGATCTTCTGTCAAAATCTGTGTATCTCTTCAAACCTTTGGGCCTTTATTATCCATTTTAGACTAAGTACAATACTCATTTTGCCCCTCCTCGATATTTGAACCTTCAATAGGATCATCATCAACACTATCGTCAAATTCATAGGTAGCAACTAGTAAACAAAGACTTCATCATCATCCAAAATTGTCAAGGCTTCGGGCCTTATTCATAACCATCCATATATGACCAAAATATTTGATCATGTTTGATCGTAATCATGATTTCAGACCAAAATTTGGTGTACTCGGCTTTCTTTTAAAAAAAAAACTTAAATAGAAACTGATCGTGCTGATAACGTGTTATAAAAGAAGAGAGAAATAAAATAGAGTATAATACCTTATAAAAGTGAAAGCTTTTATCTTTAATTTTCAATGAATAAAATTTTACCAGAGTTGTTCTCTATTAATAATGAATGATTATGTTAAGATTGTTATCCTAAAATAATGTGTGATAAACTAAAATTATAAATATTAAAGTGAGAGACCATATTATTTACAACAAACTTGAATCTACTAGTAATAATAAGTGATGGAAATGAGAATGTTTAATAAATCTCTATGGATTAAAAGATGATTCATTCATTTTGTATGTGATGAAATATATTATAAATATTATTAATTGTTTAAATGGACAATTAATAATAAAAATATATTATAAATATTATATGAACTGGGTTATTCTTATATTAAGGGATTAATTTACAAAAATATATTCATTTATTTTGTTTTTCGATGACTTGTGGTAAGTAAATGGGAGAGATTTGATAATATATTTATCTAGTTATCTGCTATGGAGTTATAAGAAAGCGTTTTTTTCCAACTGTTTTTCAAAATAGCGAAGATTTCAGCAACTTTGTATGCGAAAACCCCTCATAGAATTGTGGAAGAGAAGCTCATTTCTCTGTTACAATCATGTAAGACGGAGAAGCATATCTACCAAATACAATCCCAAATAATCACTCATGGATTAGAGCACAGTGACTATATAACTCCGAGAATCATCTCTGCATGTGCTCAGAGGAAGAAAATGAGTTATGCTCATAAGGTGTTTGATGAAATTACTGACCCAAATATTGTATCATGGAATGCATTGTTTAAAGGGTATATGCAGAACGAGTTTCATAGGGACGTAGTTGTTTTATTTACTCAGATGAAGAAGTTGGATGTTCTGCCCAATTGCTTTACGTTTCCTATGGTTTTGAAGTCATGTGTGAAGATTAATGCTTTGAGAGAAGGTGAAGAATTGCATTGTTTAGTTATTAAGAGTGGTTTTAGAGCAAATATTTTCGTGGGTGCAGCTTTGATTGAGCTATATTCATTTGGGAAATCGATAGAAGCGGCATATAAGGTGTTTGGAGAAATGGGTGAGAGGAATGTAGTTGTGTGGACTACAATGGTTAATGGGTATATTTCTTGTGGTGATATTGTTTCTGCAAGGTGTCTTTTTGAGTTGGCCCCTGAGAGGGATGTTATTTTGTGGAACACTATGATTTCGGGGTATTTTGAGTTGGGAAATATGGTTGAGGCAAGAAAGCTCTTTGATCGGATGCCGAAAAAGGATGTCATTTCTTGGAACACGGTCTTGAGTGGTTATGCAAATAGTGGGGATGTTGAGGAATGCGAGAGGCTGTTTGAAGAGATGCCTGACAGGAATGTTTTTTCTTGGAATGGATTGATTGGAGGGTATGCTCATAACGGGTGTTTCTCTGAGGTTTTGGATGCATTTAAAAGGATGTTGACTGAGGGAAGAGTTTTTCCAAACGATGCCACAATTGTTACTGTGTTGTCTGCCTGTGCAAGATTAGGAGCACTTGATTTGGGTAAGTGGGTGCATGTGTATGCGGAAAGTAATGGGTATAAGGGAAATGTTTATGTTGGGAATGCTTTGATTGACATGTATGCAAAGTGTGGAACTATAGAAAATGCAGTTGATGTTTTTAAGAGCTTGGATAAAAAGGATTTAATTAGCTGGAACACCATAATTGGTGGCCTGGCGATGCATGGAAAAGGAGCCAAAGCCTTGAGTTTATTTTGTGATATGAAGCATTATGGGGAAACGCCTGATGGAATCACTTTCATAGGCATCTTGTGTGCTTGTACACATATGGGTTTAGTTGAAGATGGCTTTTCATATTTCCAGTCTATGGTGGAGTATTATTCTGTTGTGCCTCAAATTGAGCATTATGGTTGTATGGTTGATTTGCTGGCACGAGCTGGTCGTTTAGCTGAGGCTGTGGAATTTGTCAGGAAGATGCCTATAGAAGCAGATGCTGTCATTTGGGCTAATTTACTAGGGTCATGTAGGGTTTATAAAAATGTTGAAGTGGCTGAACTGGCTCTAGAACGACTCATTGAACTTGAACCGAAGAACCCTGCAAACTTTGTCATGCTTTCAAACATATATGGGGATCTTGGGAGATGGAAAGACGTTGCACGACTCAAAGTTGCAATGAGAAATACCGGGTTCAAAAAACTGCCAGGTTGTAGCTCTATTGAGATTAATGAAGTTGTGGTTGAGTTTTATTCCTTAGATAAGAGGCATCCTAAAACTGAGGAAATATACAAAACCTTGAAGGGATTAACAAAACTGTTGAGATCTTCTGGGTATGTACCAGAAGCTCAGGTGCTTAGGCAGGGAACTTGATAGAAACAGGCGTTGTCATACTT